>JAVSCE010018790.1:0-242731 GCA_032199065.1 Smutsia gigantea
CAAAAGATTAAAATACCTAGGAATAAACCTAACCAAGGAAGTGAAAGACCTATCACTCTGAAAACTACAAGACACTCATGAGTGAAATTAAAGAAGATACCAATAAATAGGAACACATCCTGTTCTCATGGATAGGAAGAATTAATTTTCTCAAAATGGCCATCCTGCCTAAAGCAGTCTACAGATTCAATGCAATCCCTATCAAAATACCAACAGCATTCTTCAACGAACTAGAGCAAATGGTTCCAAAATTCATATGGAACCACAAAAGACCCCGAATAGTCAAAGCAATCCTGAGAAGGAAGAATAAAGCTGGGGTATAACACTCCCCAACTTCAAGCTCTACTACAAAGCTACAGTAATTAAGACAATTTGGTACTGGCACAAGAACAGACCCATAGACAAATGGAACAGACTAGAGAGTCCAGATATAAACCCAAGCATATATGGTCAATTACTATATGATTAAGGAGCCATGGATATACAATGGGGAAATGACAGCCTCTTCAACAGCTGGTGTTGGCAAAACTGGACAGCTACTTGCAAGAGAATGAAACTGGATTATTGTCTAACCCCACACACAAAAGTAAACTCAAAATGGATCAAAGACCTGAATATATGTCATGAAACCATAAAACTCTTAGAAGAAATCATAGGCATAAATCTCCTGAATATAAACATGAGCAACTTTTTCCTGAACGCACCTCCTTGGGCAAGGGAAACAAAATCAAATATGAACAATGGGACTACATCATGCTAAAAAGCGTCTGTACAGCAAAGGACACCATCAGCAGAACAAAAAAGGCATCATACAGTATGGGAAAATATATTTGTAAATGACATATCCCATCCGGCAAGGGGTTAATCTCCAAAATATATAAAAAACACACACACCTCAACACCCAAAAAGCAAATAACCCTATTAAAAAATGGGTGGAGGATATGAACAGACAATTTTCCAAAGATGAAATTCAGATGGCCAACAGGTACACGAAAAGATGCTCCACATTGCTAATTATCAGGGAAATGCAAATTAAAACCACTGTGAGGTATTACCTCACACCAGTTAGGATGGCCTACATAGAAAAGACTAGGAACAACAAATGCTGGAGAGGATACGGAGAAAGGGGAACCTTCCTACACTGCTGGTGGGAATATAAAATAGTTCAACCATTGTGGAAAGCAATATGGAGGTTCCTCAAAAAACTCAAAATAGAAATACCATTTGACCCAGGAATTCCACTCCTAGGAATTTACCCTGTGAATGCAGGAGCCCAGTTTCAAAAGACATGTGCACCCCTATGTATACTGCAGCATTATTTACATTAGCCAAGATATGGAAGCAACCTAAGTGTCCATCAGTAGATGAATGAATAAAGAAGATGTGGTACATATACACAATGGAATTTATTCAGCCATAAGAAGAAAACAAGTCCTACCATTTGTAACAACATGGATGGAGCTAGAGGGTTTTATACTCAGTGAAATAAGCCAGGCAGAGAAAGACAAGTATCAAATGATTTCACTCATCTCTGGAGTATAAGAACAAAGCAAAAACTAAAGGAACAATACAGTAGCAGACTCACAGAACCCAAGAATGGACTAACAGTTGCCAAAGGGAAAGGGACTGGGGAGGATGGGTGGGAAGGGTGGGATAAGGGGAAAGGGGGGCATTATGATTAGCACACATAATGTAGTGGGGGGGCATGGGGAAGGCAATATAACACAGAGAAGACAAGTAGTGATTTTGTAGTATCTTACTACACTAATGGACAATGACTGTAATGGGGTGTGGTGGGGACTTGATAATGGGAGGAATCTAGTAACCACAGTGTTGCTCATGTGATTGTATATTAATGATACCAAAAAAAAAATTCAGTAAAAAAAAAAATCCTACACAACAAAATCTTGAACTCACTGTACAAGTATTCCTTAACCTTGGGGCCTTTAGGTTAATTGTTTGATGGAACTCCCTTATCTTATCTTCCTTTTCCTACCTGCCACAAACGTTCCTTGCAAGGACAGAAACTTAATGCCAAAATGACTAGAAATTGGATCCAAAAGGACAAGTTTTTTTTTCAGCACTTCAGAAATGTCTATATTCTTAACTTGGTTAAATTGTGTAGTTTTTCTTAGTCTCACATCTCATGTTAGATGATGGTGGTGTACATAAGAAACTGACGGTGACAGGAAAAGGCTACCTTCTCTGTGGTCCATCCCCATTTCCAAACCTCACCATGAACCAATAGAAACTCCATAGAAATACTTGATTCCTTTGAGTTACTTCAATATGTCACTAGTTACAGGACTGTTTCCAAAGCAAAGATTTGGACTATTATCTGACATTTCAGTTACCCAGGCACACACATATTCTTACTAAATGGAATGTGACTGACTGATGGAATTCAGTTTGTATGCGGTGCATGCCATTTGGCAGTTATTTTTCCAGCATTCTGGTTATATGTACCATACTGACATTGAGAGCAATGCAATTTCTGGTTTATTTTAAGATAAAACGCTAAGCCTAAAGCTTTTTTCTGACTGTGCAAATGATCTCCTACTGCCAACTAATTAGCATTTTTAAGGGAAAGAATTTGGAAGAGATGGCATGTTATGCATATTACACTTGATGTGAGAGCAAATTGTATATTTCGTAAAGTTTTTGTGGCACCACAGTCTTTCTCTGCCTCATAAACTGTATGTAAAACTGAGGGATGTGTCGCTGTCTTTTAAGAAAATCTTAATTTTTATCGAGAAGTTAACAACTGAATTTATCAATCCATTGGTATTGGTTGGTAACAACAGGAACATTGTAGGTCAGCACCGCAGCACAGAATGCCTCATTTCCATCTAGTGGGCAAAAGGCCGACTGTATTTAGAGAAGTTTAGCAACACATTGAATGAAACGCAAAGAGACAAGGCTGCTAATATTTCTTAAACAACTGTGACCAAGCACCTTATGTACATTTTAAAATTCTAACTATTCCTCAGCTTCCTCTCTCATTTTCCCTAAAGATCATAGCAACTGTCCTTTCTTCTTTCTTCTCAAACACTTGCCCCCCCATTTCCCACACACAGCAGATGATTTTCCTCCTCAAAGAGGAAATAGTAACCATCAAAAAGGAAAATTCTCCATGTCCAGCCACCAAAATGACAAAACTCCTCTAAATCCACATTGATGGTCTCCACTTTCCCTCCTGTCACCAGCTCAGGCAAACCCTTCCACCTGGGCCCTGTATTTCAGTCCCTCTTACATCCTCAGAAACCCCACTTCTTACTTCTTGCATTATCCCTCACCATTTTCTTCCTCTTTACCAAGCCCTTTCCATAAAGATTCAAATGGAATCAATTATTTCTCAGCTGAAATAAAACCTCCTCAATTTCTACTTCTTCCTCCAACTACTTCATACCTCCTCCTCATCCTGAGCCCAATTTCTTGAAATAATTTTCTTTATATCCACTATCGTGATTCTCCCTTCACACTTACACCCAGCCCACATTTATCTGGTTTTAGCTTCCACCACGATGGAAATTTCTCTCATGGGTCACCAACAGACCCATGTTTCACTAAGTTCAATCAACATTTCCAAACGTGCTGTTCACTCCCTCCTTTCTGCAACACCCCTGTCTCTTGCCCTCCATGATAGAAATATAAATCTATTTGGTTAAGAGAAAAATCAGATTTAATTATGATATTATCTTTGTTGTTCCTACAACCCCTAAATAATCTGCTTGACATTTTCCACTTTGTTGTGTGTTTTTTTTGTACACAGTCTTATAGATTTAAGAATGATAATCAATTTAATTAAAATATAATTTCATAAAAATAAAAATAGATTTACAAAATAGTAAAAATCAACCATAGTGCCTTGTGACTGAACCTAAGGCATCCCATTTCCTCAAGGAGAAAACAAGACCGAAAAAGTTCTGTGGAACTGAATAGGGATTAACTTTAAAAAACTGTGATAGCAATCAAATAGGGAACAGTTAATTAAGCTCAGAAAAGAAAAATAGTCAAACTGGTATCTTGTTAATCTATAACTACTTTTGAACATGATAAATCTGTAACCTCCGCCCTGCCAAAATAAAATGACATGCATAAAAAGAAAGCAGAAAGTTTAACTTACATAGTTCTGTTTTAATACTCTAGAGATGCAAGGAAAGCTAATTTCTTTCAAGTATATTAAACTTCTCATTGAGATTTGCAGTGTCCTTTGCTAATCCTATATTGGTAAAGGGAAAAGACGTAATTTACATGAGATTCAGAAAGTGGTAAATTAGAAAAATTAACTGTAAAGTTGTTTGCTAATAATAGTTTACATTCACCTTAATATAAATAACTCATGCCTATTTTCCTTCATGATTGAATTGTACTGAATAAATGATCAATACTTAATTTGTTCTTTTAGAACAAAAATTCCAGTGACCCTCTTTGCTGGGCTCTTTTACTTTAGTTTCACTGTTATCAAAGCAGAAAGGTTGCTTACTTCATCTCTAAGTAATTTGAGGGGAAAACTGTTAAAGTTTAAACAATGGTGTTTCAAAAGATCAGGTTAATTTTTAAAAGTATTCATTTAGGGTAGGGTATCTTTCTGATAGGTAAAACGTTCTTACACAGGTAAGACAGAGGTGAGTACCTGGATTTTTTCTATCTTGATAGTTTCAATACACTTGCCTATCTCATGGCTCTATTTATTCAGGCTTTAAATCCAAAGGTTCTCAACTCTGGCTGCACCTTGACCTACCGTGACCATTTACTAGAATCAAAATCTTGCAGGTGGAGGACAGACATCAGTATTTTTAATATTACCTAGGTGAAGCTAATGTACAGCTAAGGTTTCAGTAGGAATTTGAAACAGCTTAGATGTCAGATCATCCTATGATCATACCATGAAATCATGCCAAAGGCAGGTACCAGGTTCTAGTAGTCCAAAAATCTAATTAACTTTATGGCCCTGCTTAGATATCTACTTAACTTATTCATTTTCTTTAACTCTTTTAGCTATAGAAGGAGAGCTGACTCAGTCTAGTGTGGTTCTTAACTAATCATTGATCTCTGACCACTTCATGAAACTGGGGACATGCTCTCCACAATACTGAACATTTGTACAAAAATTGATGTACAATTTCAATGTTCCCAGCTCCTGTGAAACCAGCCAGCCAATCCTCTAAGGCGCAAAGCTAAGAATAATAACTAACTTACAAACAGGTAAACTTCAAATCAGTACAAGAGAGACTTTTAAACAATTACAACTACCCTATAATGTAATATTAGGAAGACATTAAGTGGGAAAAATGCTGATCATGTGGAAATAATACAGGAAAATATTTAGAAAATATGCATAAGTGAAACAAGTACTGGGCAAAATTATCTATACATTTTGCTTAAATGTGCATGCTACATAAACATGAAAAAAATTGTAGGAAATAAGATTAACATTTTATTGTGTAATTATTGTACAAAATTGTAATGTATTTTCTATAAAAATTATAATAGACAAATATGCTAATTAAAAGGATGATTTTGATAATGTTGTCTTTGAGAAAGACATGGCAGAATTAGACACCACCAAATTACGTGGAAGAGGTACTTCAGAAACCAATTGTGTTAGAATATTAACAGGGCTCATCAAACTAAGAAGTAATGCCAAGATGTCGGTTTTGTTACTATTCAAGCCTATCTAGGAATAATGATTTAACCAGGAGAACACCATGGATAGTATTGTCCAAAATGACCTTGACAGCTCAGACCGAGTTGTTTGGACAATGAACTAGCTGTTGGCTGCTTCCACCCCTCTCACCTGGAGAGGCTTTGTCCACACTCAGCTTCCCACGAGACTGGTGGCGCGACCTTTTCCTGGCTGCAGTGGCTGGGATTTCCCATGATTCCCTAAAGTCTCCAGGGCTGGGCAGCTGGCTTTAGGAGACATCTTCTCTAAAGAGCTGACTGTCTAATCTGAAACAGCCTGGCCACCAAGAGGGGTTGTCTGTCCCCGCACCGACAAGACTTCTCTGTGTGGCTGCCCTAAAACGGGTCAGCAAGAGGGAGGATGCAGGACTGTGGACCACGGCCTTCTCTTCCTTACCAACACATGGTTAGTAAGTCACCCAAAGCCTGTTACTAAACCCATCCTGCCCACTGCTATGTTGTGACACATTAGCTCCGCCCAGATCCGTGGCAACCACACAGGAACCCACACGACCTTGAGATGGCAAAGATGGTAGCTTTCTCAGGCAAAGCCAGGCATAAACGGACCTCACTTTTATGGACTACTCTCAAAATATCTAGGGCTTCTCTTGGGCAATGTACTGCTTTATTCAGTTTACAACTTCACAGAGCACAATACACTGATACAGATAAATAGCTAATAAATTTTATGTAAAAAAAAGTTTGTTGACAAGCATGTAGTAAATTTCCATTTTGGTAAACAACCATGTAACAGAACAATCTAGACATGCACACAAAAATTCGTAGAACTAGTTAACTAAGGGAAGGGAAGGGAAGATGGCAAAACACGCATTTTTATCTAAGTCTTACATTTCTGCAGCATTTGGATTTTTTACAAAAATATTTTAATACTTAAGTCATCAAGAAAAAGTAAAATGAACATTAACAAAGGAAAACTTTTTAGATGTCTGAGTTTTGAAACATACTTTCCTAAAGGACAATATAAAAGAATCATTTGGTAATTAAGAAATTACTGTCATGACCATTTTGGCTGCCTACTAGGCCAAAATGTTCTGGCTCTTACCTGCATTCAGTTCAGCTAAGAAAATACAAGGTGACAACAACCTATACAACTTACAGACAGAACTTTACTTTTTTTTCCCAGAGTTGGCCATGTGCCTAATCGTTCCAGCTCAGCTGTTTTAATTAATCCTTGCCCTGGAGAAAACTAGACTTTTCCCAAATAACTTTTTTTAGATCCCCAATTTCTTTTTCCTAATTAATTGGACAGGTTTTTCTGGAATTTGGTGACCCTTTCTATAGGACTTCAGTAGAATCTTCTACTCATGATAATATCAGGCTCCTATTTCTTGTCTACTGTTAGAATTTTTAATGCAAATATAGACTGCATTATTTAATACACATTATTTAAAACAGTTATTTAATAGTCAACTTTTGTTTTTTTTAAAGATTAAAAAAACACCTCTGTGAAGATCAAGTAGAGCAACTTAACCTAAATTATATTTTTTCCCAAATTATTTTAGTCTTAGCTATATTATTACCTTATCTACCTTATTGTGTCACTTAATAAAAGAATTTCCTTGGATTCTATAATTTACCCTGGCAAGATTTAGATAGTGTTTCTAGATGGTCCCAATATATCCCAGGTGTGTCTTGATTCGGGCTGCCAGGCAAACAGACTCTGGGTGGCATGCATCAGCCAGATGATGTACTTGTTTGTCGTCTGACTTCCTAAGGAGCACCCCCAGCACATCTGAGCAGTTCTGAGCTTCCTGGGACTCTGTGACAGTCCGAGGAGTACAATCCCGTCTTATTACCACTTTTCTTTTCATATACACAAAAGTTAGTCTTTGGTAAACAGAAACATTTTTTCTGCCTAAACATCAGACATATGCCACAGCAACACTTTTTTTGTCCATGGATGGAATTGACTTGCATATGTTTGACTTGTCTAGGTCAACATCCAGCATGAAATGTACTAAATGGGGCAGGGTGCAAATGAGAGGAGTCTGGATTGGTACACTACAGATAGGTCTTGGGATATTAACCTTTCAGTGATTTTGCATTTAACACAAACTGTGTATTTCTATGTGGAATTAATTTTCTATTTTCTGATATTCCATCATTGCTGAGTATGCTATGAGGATTTAAAAAACAAAGGAATGAGGGAATCAATTTTTTTTCTATTTTCTTTTTTTTTCTTTTCTAATAAAATTTTTATTTGGCTATTATCAATATACAATTACATGAGCAACATTATGGTTACAAGACTCCCCCTATTACCAAGTCCCCACCACATACCCCATTGCAGTCACTGTCCATCAGCGTAGTAGGATGTTATCGAATCACTACTTGTCTTCTCTGTGTTATACTGCCTTCCCTGTATGCCCCCACTCCACCCCCATGCCCGCTTCATTATGTGTGCTAATTGTAATAGCCCTTTTTCCCCCTTATCCCTCCCTTTGCACCCCACTTCCCCAGTCCCTTTCTCTTTGGTAACTGTTAGTCCATTCTTGGGTTCTGTGAGTCTGCTGCTGTTTTGTTCCTTCTGTTTTTTCTTTGTTCTTATACTCCACAGCTGAGTGAAATCATTTGATACTTGTCTTTCTCCACCTGGCTTATTTCACTGAGACATAATACCCTCTAGCTCCATTCATGTTGTTGCAAATGGTAGGATTTGTTTTCTTCTTATGGCTGAATAATATTCCATTGTGTATATGTACCACCTCTTCTTTATCCATTCATCTACTGATGGACACTTAGGTTGCTTCCATTTCTTGGCTATTGTAAATAGTGCTGCAATAAACATAGGGGTGCATCTGTCTTTTTCAAATTGGGCTGCTGCATTCTTAGGGTAAATTCCTAGGAGTGGAATTCCTGGGTCAAATGGTATTTCTATTTTGAGTTTTTTGAGGAACCTCCATACTGCTTTCCACAATGGTTGAACTAATTTGCATTCCCACCAGCAGTGTAGGAGGGTTCCCTTTTCTCCACATCCTCGCCAACATTTGTTGTTGTTTGTGTTTTGGATGTTGGCCATCCTCACTGGTGTGAGGTGATATCTCATTGTGGTTTTAATCTGCATTTCTCTGATGATTAGTGATGTGGAGCATCTTTTCATGTGCCTATTGGCCATCTGAATTTCTTCTTTGGAGAAGTGTCTGTTCAGCTCCTCTGCCTATTTTTTAATTGGCTTATTTGCTTTTTGTTTGTTGAGGTGCATGGGCTCTTTATATAATTTGGATGTCAACCCCTTATTGGATATGTCATTTATGAATATATTCTCCCATACTGTAGGATGTCTTTTTGTTCTACTGATGGTGTCCTTTGCTGTACAGAAGCTTTTTAGTTTGATATGGTCCCACTTGTTCATTTTTGCTTTGTTTCCCTTGCCTGGGGAGATATGTTCATGAAGAAATTGCTTACGTCCAAGAGATTTTTGCCTATATTTTTTTCTAAGAGTTTTATCGTTTCATGACTTAGATTCAGCTCTTTGATCCATTTTGAGTTTACTTTTGTGTATGGGGTTAGAGAGTAATCCAGTTTTATTCTCTTACATGTAGCTGTCCAGTTTTGCCAACACCAGCTGTTGAAGAGGCTGTCATTTCCCCATTGTATATCCATGGCTCCTTTATCGTATATTAATTGACCATATATGCTTGAGTTTATATCTGGGCTCTCTAGTCTGATCCACTGGTCTATGGGTCTGTTCTTGTGCCAGTACCAAAATGTCTTGATTACTGTGGCTTTGTAGTAGAGCTTGAAGTCAGGGAGTGTAATTCCCCCTGCTTTATTCTTCCTTCTCAGGATTACTTTGGCTATTCGGAGTCTTTTGTGGTTCCATATGAATTTTAGAACTATTTGCTCTAGTTCATTGAAGAATGCTGTAGGTATACTGAATCTGTAGATTGCTTTAGGCAAGATGGACATTTTGACAATATTAATTCTTCCTAGCCAAGAGCATGGGATGAATTTCCATTTATTTGTGTCCTCTTTAATTTCTCTTAAGAGTGTCTTGTAGTTTTCAGGGTATAGGTCTTATACTTCCTTGGTTAGGCTTATTCCTTGGTATTTTATTCATTTGGATGCGATTGTGAATGGAATTGTTTTCCTGATTTTTCTTGCTGCTAGTTCACTGTTAGTGTATAGGAATGCAACAGATTTCTGTGTATTAATTTTGTATCCCGCAACTTTGCTGAATTCAGATATTAGATCTAGTAGTTTTGGAGTGGATTCTTTAGGGTTTTTTTATGTACAATATCATGTCATCTGCCAACAGGGACAGTTTGAGTTCTTCCTTGCCAATCTGGATGCCTTTATTTCTTTGTGTTGTCTGATTGCCGTGGCTAGGACCTCCAGAACTATGTTGAATAAAAGTGGGGAGAGTGGGCACCCTTGTCTTGTTCCTGATCTTAAAGGAAAAGCTTTCAGCTTCTCGCTGTTAAGTATAATGTTGGCTGTGGGTTTGTCATATATGGCCTTTATTATGTTGAGGTACTTGCCCTCTATACTCATTTTGTTGAGAGTTTTTATCATGAATGAATGTTGAATTTTGTCAAATGCTTTTCCAGCATCTATGGAGATGATCATGTGGTTTTTGTCCTTCTTTTTGTTGATGTAGTGGATGATGTTGATGGATTTTTGAATGTTGTACCATCCTTGCATCCCTGGGATGAATCCCACTTGATCATGGTGTATGATCCTCTTGATGTATTTTTGAATTCGGTTTGCTAATATTTTGTTGAGTATTTTTGCAGGAGTCACTTTTAATAAGGCAATTGACAATCTGCTGACACATTTCCCTTTCACCAGTAAGGATATATTTAAACTTCATACTTAGAGATACCTGTATCCTTTACTCATATATGCTTTATATATAATTGTTTAAGGAGTTGCAATAACTAACGTCTCTTTGTTTAGTCATTAAATACAATTAAATTTATTTTATGTCCAGTAGGCATTGTCATAGTCAAGGTTAACATGGGGCTCTCTCTTTAAGAACGGGATAAAATGTATTCATTAACTTGACTGCTTAAATTGGGGGCAGGTGGGAAAGACTATGTTGAAATGATAGGATGAAGATGCATTCACATTATATTGAAACATGAGCTTTGTTGTAAAAACATATGCACTATGTGGGAATCCTCCAATTCCTACAATTGTGATATGAACCATTACTGATTACAGGAATCCATTATTGCACATGGTTAATGCAGAAAGCTTTAAGAATCCATAGAAAATGAGGTTAAATTCACATACACAGCATCCCTACTTAAGATTTTTTTGCCAGCGAAAAGAACCAAAAGTTTTTTCATTATTAAAATCTGTGATTGGTACCAACCTGGGTCACAGGATGTTTCCAGTTTCAAGAGGGGTGGTTGTTTTCTCACCAAAGCACAGGCTTATTAAGCTTTCTACTAATACAAGATGGCCAAGGGTTCATCTCTGACAACAAAGGTCTCCAAGGGAAGGAATTATGACAATCAGTCTCTGTTTGAATTTTCCATTGCTACACCATGCAACAAGCAGCAAGACTTTGTGAATATAAAAAGCAGAGAAATAAGCAGAGAGAGTTGCCAGATACTTTTTTCTGCTAATTCAGTCAAATTAGCAGCTCTACTTGGAAGTTTAAACACACATTCCTTTTCAAGGGTCACTGATTCAAAAAATAAAATGTGTTTTATTTATACCTTAAGGGATCTTGGGTCATTCAGAAGTCATTATGTGCCAAATACATGCAACAGAAATACACCTATAAGGTGGGAAACTTCTATGTGATTGGTATAAATATACATACTCTGAATATTTGTTTTCTTGCAAAAACATTAAAAGACAAAACAGATCTTCACAGAATATAAATGTGAGTATGTATGGACCTCACCTTCCCACCAACCAAAGCCTTTTATTGGCTTTCCAGTGTCCTGAGAATAGAGGGCAAACTCCTTAATGTGGTTTACACAGCATCTGCCCAGGTGCTCCCTACCCTTCCAAGCTACACCTTCCTTTTGGCTCTCTGCATCCCAGCCTCACGGGCCTTCTTTTGGCGATGGTACTTCCCATACTGCTGCCCACATGAGGACTTTGCACATGTTGCTCCCTGGATACCCATATTTTATTTATTTCATTCTCCTGCTTCTCCTTTCCACCACCACCACCACTACTCCTACACCATCTCCCTAACCATTATTACTACTAGAACACACACAGAAACATACACCTTCAAACTCTGTTCACATGTCATGTTCTAAGGGAAATATTTCCTGACATCTCTAAGGTGCCCTCAAAAATGTCAGGTCCCCTTGTTACAAAATCTCCTAGCACTGCGTAAACCTTACCATCGCTTTCATCTCTCCATGATGGTTGGGACTCTGTTTCTTCCCATCACTATTTCCCCAATATCTAAGGTGAAACCAGGATACAGTGGATACTAATACCTAAGCATTGTTGAAATGAGAATGAGTGAATCAATAAAATCTGCACCCCTTTTCTATGACAGATGTTTAATTCACTGAGCAAAATTCAACCTGAAGGAGGGCTAAAGGATAGGAATATTTGTTGAAATCAACTATTTTGTAAAGACTGGGCTAACTGCTTTCCATATCTTAATTTAATAGCAGCAACTACCCAGCAAAGTAGGTATTCTGATTCCATTTTCACAGAGGAGAATCTGAGACCCAATCAGGCTTAGTAACTCATTCAAGGATGCACATCTAGTAAGAGAACCAACACGGTCATGTTGAAGTTTGGGGGTTTTGTATTTTCTTAGGATTTTCTATAAAATGTGGTGCCATATTTATAACTGCATTAAATGAGCATTGCATAATTTGAATTTTGGATGATTCTATTTTAAAGTGCTGAAAATACTTTTGAATCCTGGCTCTAGAAACTGTGGAGAATGGAATATAACAAAACCTGCAAAAACTATATAAACTGAACCAACTTTTCTAGTGTTAGACATTTAATGAGGAAGACATTTAATGAGAAAAGTGTAGCTAAATTAGAGCCTACACTTAGAATTCTTAATAAAGAGTTAGGATTTCAGAACTTAAAACCACGATTTCAAGAACTAAAATTTGTTTTAGTTCCATCACACTCAATTTGCCACCTTGGGACCATTAATATGTTAACAATTTTACCGTCTAAAAACCAACCTCTAGTTTCAAAGACTGTTAATGAGGCAATTATTTCCCACAAGTCCAAACCCTCTTCTGTGGTATATGCCTGGGTTTAATGGTTTCTACATTTCCACCCATTTGCAGAGGTCACCAGGTTGCCTCTGCTGACTGGAATGCTGATGGGGCTCCCAGGACTGAAGTAGCCACCGTGCACCTGGCCCCTGCCTGGCCCTGAGATCTATGGCACTGGTTTCTTTTCATCAAGATAAGGGACCTGAAGTCCACAAAGAATTGACAAAATGGCTCTCCCTTGGCCCTTTTACCCCACTCTTTCCAACATTTCCAAACAACAAAACACTTACTATTTACACTATAGCCTTCGAGGTACTATGAATGAAGTAAATCAACTTTTAAATACAATCAGTTTTCATCTTTGAAACTTGTGTTCTATTTGGGAAAGACAGAACTAATTTATATGGAATGATTCAAAAACAATTAAGTGAGAAACTGTAATATGAATGGTTATGAGATGAACTGTGTCCCCCCCCAAAGAGGTATGTTGAAATCCTAACCCCCAGTATCTCAGAATGTGACTGTATTTGATGAAAGTATCTTTAAGGAGGTAATTAAGTTCAAATTAAACCTTTAGAAGAGACCTTACTCAAGTACGACTGGTTAAGAAGAGATCATAGAGAGGAGGGACCACGTGGAGACCTAGGGGTAGACGGCCAGCTACATAGCCAAGGAGAGAGGTGTCAGCGGAAGCCAATCTGGCTGTCTGCTGATCCCAGACTTCCGGTTTCCAGAGGAAGGAGGAAATGAATTTCTGTTGCTTAAGCCACCAGCCTGATGTCCTTTGGTACGGCAGCCCTAGCGAACACGCCTGGACTCTGCTGAGGAATGATGTTAGGGCCAGGGGTAAGCCAGCTTATGTGCTGGAGTACTCGAGGAAGGTTTTGTGCAGGTTATGGGGTCAGAACTGAACAGAGACAAAAACTAAGTAGAGGCAGAAAACTCAATGACGTGAGCATAATAATTGGTAGAAAAATAATGTAGTCACTGGCAGCAGTCTCTAAAACCAGTGAACCTTTGTTAATTTTTCATATTACATGTTCATGTATTTCTACTAATGTATGTATCCACTTACATTGGATAGGAAATTAAAACATACACCGGCATTATGGTTAAAAGAGCTACAGTGACATTTATGTGAATATATACTATTTACTATACATGTTTAAGCTTGAAATCCATAGCCAAATAAAGAATGATTGTGATTCAGGTCAAAATACCTTTGAAGCATTATAAATTAAACTGTATTTTGTATGTTATTTCATATGTGCCCAGGAGCCATATGTGTAAAATGAGAAAGGGAAGATACCCTTAATACATGGTATTAAAAAAAGTGAAATAAATGATGTTTGAGTTGACTGGTATTTCTTTCTCATCACCCAGATTATATGCATTCATTATCAAAAGCTTTAAGGATTTTTCTGGATGAAGTTTATACATATATTCATGATCAGATGTTACTGAAGCATTTCAGTAGATAACTTCATACCTATGCAAATGAAAATTAAATATTAATTTTTTTTTCTATCTTTGACTCCGTTTTAGAAACAGCCAAAAAACTCCTCTGCACTGCCCACATCTGTTTCCATTTGGGATTTTTCAGAAAATGTTTAAAAGCATCATTTAGGTGAAAAGTGTCCAGTCTGGGAAATGGTAAGCCAGCTCAGAGCCATTAGCTGTTCATCTACCCAATAAGCAGATTTCAATAAATATTTCATGAACATTCCACATGAGCTTCTTACTCTCGCATCAACGATCCCACCCCCATTTCCTGTACCGTTAGCCCCTTGCGTAGAAGAGAAAGGAATGGCTGAATGCCACTAAAATTCTTACCAGTTTCGGTAGCATGTCGTTCTTTACTGCTCATGTTATTTTTTAGTCTTTTCGTTTTTGTGTTTATAAGCCTTTTATTCTATGTCAGGAGGTGCATTTTTTCTTTCAGCATTAAGGAAGAGAAGACCAAAAGTACTTACCTAAAAAACAAAACACAAAAAGACCAGGATTAAAGTTGAATTTGTCGGTATGCTTGGCTGCTTAACAAAGCACTGGGGTAGGGAGAGAAACTCCCAAAGCATCTAACGGCACTGAACTACCCACAAACAAGGCACGTGGAGCAGCCAAGCGATGCAAACACAAGATGCACAGTATTCTTAAAGTGAAAAGACCAAAGGAGTAGTCCTTATGATTCTTTTAAAAATGAATAGGTGAGGCAAACTTGTCATTTTATTTTCAACTTTCTAAACAACTTACATTATCACTGACTCCATCTTGGAATGCCTAATTTATCATCTCCCTCTGCACTGTAACAGGTTTTGTCAACTGTCTATAATTAATGCTTTCGTCATGAAAGCCAGGAGACCTTGAGTCTAGATTTTATATCCCCTCTAAATCAGAGCTTCCACGTCATGTCGCCCCACAGCATCAGGAAGAGAGGACAGGGCTGTGCCTGATGCTGACAGGTTATGGGAGAAGCAAAGGTTTTGCTAACAGGGATCTTCATGATATGAGTCCATGGGCTTCCTTTCACATGAGACATTATAATGTTGGTAGAAGGGTCTAGGTTGTGAAATTTTGGTGCATGGTTAACATCGATGGCACCCAAGCTAGTCACACATAATCAGATGTGGTGCACAGCAAAGAGTAGGATGTTGTACATACATTTAGGAGAAGTTACATTTAAATCACAAATGGTAAATGTCTGTGGTTTTCACCAGTATATCAGCTTTGTTTACGTATTACACAGAAAGCAGTCTACACAGGGAGCAAGAAATGTGCCTGGCACAGCTCTAGTGAGCGACAGTTCTGGAAGGGTGGGTAAAAGACACAGGACATACCAAGTGCAGAAATGTGTACACTCTGTCAGTTTTCAAAAGCCAAAGGAACAGTTCCTCCAGAAGAAATGATTTTCCCATTCCTTCTTGACAGACAAGAGCCAAACAAAAGAAAAAGTCCCAGGAGAAAATGGCCCTTTTGAGATGAGAGTAGAAGAGCTCCCATTTACATCCACGTAGGGGTGGGGGCACAGCGAGAGCCATAGGCTCTGATGCTGGCCAGTCAGGGGAGGCCAAGGACAAAAGCACAAGAGGCACTTTTTTCAAGCCTGCAGAGTACCAGTCATCAGGGCTGCTGGGTAAAATCATGACACTCCTAGGACCCACCTTGCCCTACTGAATCAGTGTCCCTGGAGGCAAGATTTTGGAATTTCCATTTTAAATAAGCACTGTAGGTGAACTTTATGCAGCCAGCCAGGCACCAGTTTATCCATACAGTTTTGGGAACCACATACTAGAAGGTGAGGATTCTCTCCTTTTTAAGTGCTGCTTGTCAGATCATTCTCTGAGATGACTGAGCTACATCATGTCAGAATTTAATAAAACAACATGATTTAATGCAACAGCAGGGACAGAGATAGGGAATCTCTCCTTCATTTAATTTTTCCTCACCAAAAAACTGCTGATAATAATTAAAAAAAACTGGCACTACCTGTAATATTTTAATTGGCCTGTGCCACCTATCACTCACCTCCATTCTGTAACACTGATTTTTGCTAATAAGATGCATTCTGGACTCCCACCCATAGAGGGCACTATTTTCTTGTTAATTCATTATGCTGCAGGAAGTTGGTAACAATAACAAATAAACGAACACACAAATAAAAACTCTACATTTTCATCAGTGAATTGGTCCAAGGACTAATTTTGAATGTTATGGATTATATACAAAATCTCTTTAGTGCAAACTCCCATGAACCTGAGTGGGCTTTAGCATCATTTATCTAGCATCTCTTAACCTGTGATAAATTTCATTACTACTATATTCATGACACATTTCATTACTACTACTTAGTCCTTGAGCTATTTTTATCTAATAATGAAAAATGCTTTTGATTATATTCTAGTATTTCTTTGCTTTTGACATTTAGAAATCTTCTAGGATGTGGCATATTTAAAAGGATGGAACAGTGCTTCGCAGAAGTACATAAAATTTCATAAAATATACAAACAGATGCTTTTTCCAGCCTAAGGTGCTCCATTACTCAGTGAAATGTAACTTTAAAAAACTAGTTATAATATCAGCAAACTGTGAACAAACCTCTCAGAGGCTAATGGAAATATCTTTGTGTTGTGTATTTGCAGATGAACCCATACTGTCATTTTAAAAGATCATCCACAAGTTTGTCTCGGCACATAAACACTCATTTTCTGAGACTTCAATGGCAAAGGAACAAAGAAGATAACATCCAAGAAGCCAATAGGGTTGGCCAGAAGCTAGCAGACTTGGGAGTGGAGTTGCGAAGGAGGTCATCAGAACAACTTTTAAACCATCTCCTATACCTTAGAATATAAACATGGAGAAAGGGTGAAATATGAACTGACGCAGGGCACAAAGCCCTACAGAGCAGCACAAATAGCTTTAAAGGCTTCTGTAAATCCTAAGGCTCTTCAAAAGACTCACATACCTCTACATTACTGCAAATCATGTTATTCACATCCTTTTCCCTTTCCAATTGCACAACTGACAACAGCTACAAAATGCACCATCCAAAGGAAGAAGGTTAACAAGGCCTGAAGAATGTAAAGTGACAAGCAGTTCGGCCTGAACTGTGGCCTTTCTCTAGTAGCACATAGAATGGTGTCTCATCTTTATTTTTAGGGTGGTAATATAGCATATTCTAGCCTGAGGCCTATGACCGAGTTGCCAAGCTTCCAGAGGTAGCTGATCTGTGTTCAAGATAATTTGTTTACAGCACAGATTCCATTTCTGTATTTATGAAAAAAAAAAGATTTAAAAATCATAGCTTGCTTTATTCCGCATTAACATGACATCAGTATCCCTGCCAGAAAGGAGATGAGAAAAACACAGGGAAAGAGTAAGAAAGGCTTAATTTGTTTCAAAAAGAGGAATCGCATATTCTTTTCATTCTGCACACTGTCACTGAAAGCACACTTTATTAGGCTCGGATTCAGCAGACTTCATTCCAGTTTAGCCAGTTAAACTACAAAAAGTAAATACAAACCTAAAGTAAGTATGCCTATTTACTGAAACATCCAGTGCCAATCTCATTACCTAAAAAATCATACCAATAATACACGACTGGAAGCCAAACGTGCAGTCTTCATATGCAAAGGCTTATTTTGTGCTGAAAACAGGAAAGAAGGGAGAGCTGAAAAGTCAGAAGAGAGATGTGCCAAGGTCAACCCAGCTCCTAAAGCACGATGATTTTCCCTGTTTTCAAACACAGCAAATCATTTCCCCAAGGCAACCGCCCATTTCATTTGCTGACATTGCTCTTGAATAGTTTGCCTGACAGGTAGCTTTCTCATTAGCTCAAAGACATCCTATCTGTGTTGTTCATCTGCAAATGCATGAATATAACCTTTACATCACCTTGACTTTTAATTTCCCCTTCAAAATAGGAATTGTATGAATTGTTTGACAGGTCATATAAGTCTCTCAACACAATTCATAAAACTTGCCTTCCAATATGTTTAAAATTAAGATTGTAAATCTGTTCCATATTATCATACTAATGCCTACCTAAAGCCTGTTTCTGAAGACTGCTGAGTAATCCTTGCTGGGCCTAATTAAGGGCTAATATTTCACAAACTAATTAAAAAGTTACTGGAGACAGGGTACTTCTTGTTAACAGCTTAGGAAAAAAAAGGTCTCTGACTAGAAATGCTCTCAGCATACATGGAAAATAAAGACTAAAAGCAGATTGCAGGAAAAGGGCTACTTTCTTACATGTACCCCCTGCCCTTACCCGCCACCTTTAATCCCACGGGATGCTGTAAATAGTAGTAAGTGTAGCCTAGTAGTAAGAACAGAGGTTTTCATGTCAGAGAAAGCTAGGGTCCATGACCCTTAAACTAGTTACGCCTAGCTTGAATCACTGTATTTTCTCATGGAAAAAAGAAAAAAAAAAGGGAAAGAAAGATAAGGAAGAGAATAAATGGTCTGGAATGTGGTACATACAAAATAAACGGTATTTGTTACAGCGATTAAGGGAAAAATTAGCTCAAAGTAAAAGTTAATCCAAAACTGGTCTTAAAATAGTCCAAAGGATAAAATTTTATTTATTTATTTTTAAGTAAGGACAAATTCTCTAAAGAACCTGATCATTCTGCAGTGTTAAAGATTGAATCCTGATAAAAGAAGTATGTGAAATAACAGGCAGGTTGACATAACTTTGAAGTACTCCTTATAGGCAACTGGATATAGTCCATAATCTGAAATATAAATAGACCCCATGCTAAGTCTTTTTCCTAACAAGTGCTTACCAATAATTTGGAGCTTATTGGTTTAGGACATTCATCATTTTATTGTTAGTTCTTATAGTCTGAAAGTAATTCCCTGTAACTTATGCATTCCAGTAGTGTGAAACATGGGTCTTGCGTTGCATTATTTGTGGGAAGTACACTTTGAATTCTTTTCTGTGTCTTCTCTGTCTCTTGTTTCTTCTTTGGCAACTTAGCTGAGAATATTCTCAAGACTGTTCTAGATCTTTTGTTTTCTCCCAGGAACTAGCTCAGTGACCCAATTTACTATGACTAGTTTTAACTATGCTAATGCTTCCCAAATATATAATTCAGACCCCGATTTCTCATCAAAGCTCTGCTCCTTAATTTCCAGTGGCTAGAAGAGGTACATCATGTAATCTACTATATTATTACAGCAATAATATATGCCAATTACCCAAGAATTTCTGAATGAAAAACATTATATACTAACAATTAATTCTAAAGCCTGAAATTAAAGTGGTATTTAGAAGACTGCAGCCAATGCAAGACCAGACCACTCCATATAAGCCACCAATGGCACCTTTCCTTCCTATGAAAAACGGTCATGAAGACTTGGTCAGAATCCCTATTTATTTTGCAAGGACGAGATTTTCTTGCTTGCTGTGGCTACCTTCTCAAAATACCTCTGCTTCAACAACAGCAGCTCTGTACTAGGGCTTTTCAATACCCATATTTCCAGATGTTATTATTCCTGACAATGGATCTGCATTTATTTAATATGCGCTTAAGAAATCTGTGAAGCCAGAGCTCCACCAACCTGTCACCAGCACTCTTCATCATCCTTAAGCAAACGGTCAGGCCGAAAGCACCGTGCAGACCACCAAGGATGCCCTAAAGTGAACAGCTAGAGGAAAATGACCAAGGAGGGTTGCCGAGTTTCTCACCACTCAACATGACACTCCACGTGGGACAACAGGAGCCAGGTCTGCTGAGTAAGAAATGGAGTGACACTGCAATGGCACCTTGGACAGCTGCTATACAGAGCTTAGCTTAGAATCTGCAGACAACCCAGAATAAATTCTGGATACTGTGTTCATTCTTAATTCAATGTTGCCATAAACATTGGTCTTGATGAAGAATTTTAAGGGTAAGTAGAGCAGGGTATGTTCCTACGTAGTCTAAATCACAGAGCATGTGTTATAAGGGTTAGACTATCAATCATCCAGGGTGCAATAATACTAATAAGATTTAGTGTTATGTTCAGTTTTTAAAAATATTCCTGCTTGTATTTTATTTCTTTTGAGAACATTATATGCCAGTATGTAGGTATTTATTTTAAGTTCAGGTATATCATGTCATATAGTTTACCTGGAGTATTTTTTCCACCAAAAATATGATTGAAGCCCCTTTTTCCTGCTGAACTGCAACCAAATCTCCAGAAAGTTAGGAGAAATTGGAGGGGAGTCCAGAAAAGAGTGAAATCACTATTTATGTGTCTACCAAATACTTCCAGCTCTTCTCTTTCTGGGCCCATGGTAGGATTGTCCTTAACCTCTCTTCCTTTGATGTCAGGCATGGTCACGTGATATACTTTGACCAATGGATTTGAGCAAGAGTAATAATATGTATCATTTCTGGGTGAAGACTTTAAGATTCTGTGGCTGATTCACTACACTATTTTTCCCCATTAAGGTAAATCTGGGAGCCTGTATTGAGATGGAGCATCAGCTACCCTAGGTCTCATATTTGTCTACAATGAGCAGAGCCCCTTGCCTCAATCTTGGATACATAGGAGGACAAGAAATAAACTATTGTATTCCACTACTGAGATTTTGGATTACTGCAGTCCTGGCTTGTACAGTAAATACGAAAACAATAAAATGTTTAAAAGTGAAGCCATTGAGAGTTTTGTGCACAAAAAGGTTAATGATGCCAATTATTTAAGTTCAAAAATGAAAAGCAACTAAGGATTGATTTAATTCCTGATCTTCAGTATAGAAACAGGGTTGTGTTCTCTTTTCCTTCCCACTAGAAAGGTGCTAACAATTTTTCTGAAATATACTTCTGTTTAACAAAAAGAAGCTAACTTGGAGTATGATTATTTTGGATTGGAAATCAGAGAAAATAAAAGAATTTTTGGGTCATAAAGGAGGAGGATGAAGCTGAGGAGGGGGTAAATGATGGAGGCTGTGTAGTCCCCGTCCCTAGAAAACTATAGTAAGGGACATACGTCATCACTCCCAGATTGTTTCCATAGGCAAACTTCAGAATTTTACAATTTACATTAAGAAATTTAGAATAAGGCTTAGGAATCCCAAACAATATTCATGAATTAACTTAAAGGGGTCTGTGACCTACCTAACCCAGTAGCTAAATTGTGTGTGTTTCTGTACAACTTTCAGAGAAGGCCTATAGCCTTAATCACATTCTCAAAAGAGTTTCTAATCCAAAGTGAAACAGAACCATGGCTAGATACTGGCCCTAGTAGTAGGAAATTATAAAGCAAATCTTAGTTTTATTTTACAACTCTCTTAGGGATAGGAGAATCTGTAGCCTGACTTTCACCCTCACATCAAGGTGGGGCATGGCAAGAATTTTTACTTCTTCCACCTTAAACTGCAAATTGGCTTGGCAAAGCAGGAGGAATCCTGACTTCAGTTCTAACCAGGAGGTTATTAATTAGAGTTGACTTCAAAGTGTTTGCAGAAAATGTCTTAAGAGGGGTTGAGAATTCTCTCGGCTTTCTACCCTATTCCTAAAGTCTACTCATGTCTCCCTCTAAAAGGATGAACAAAGAAAGGCTGGTTTAGCCTCCTACAAAGGGCTTTATTTGCCTGTCAGAATCTAAGGTTTCCACTCAATTACTGTGGGGCTTGCTGACTACTGTATGCTTCAATGTCCCCAGGCTCCTAGGGTTGCAACCAAGTCTAAAAGGAAATTATAGGTCTTTTGAAAAAACTTTTCTTCCTCCCACATTTCTAGCTGTTTCCATTTTATCATTAAAACCTACATAATATTTAATACAACGAACATGTGAAGAACCCAAACTAGATGTTTTCAAAAACTTTGCCAAGCACATCACAAAAAGACCCAAAGCAAGGCTCTTTAAGCCTGGTTATGTATGTCATAGTGTAGGGAATGGAAGAAAAGTAGGAGTTTCTTCCCAGCAACCTATCCTTCCTTCCTTCTCTCTATCTTATGGAGACAATGGTGAAATTAAAATTTAACTGAGTTCTGCTTCTGGTTATGATGAAATAGCTTACAAAAAAAAGCAACACTCCAACCAAGAACACATAAACGTTAAAAAAAAAAGACAAAACTTAATATAATGTGATAGAAACCAGCACACTGGTCACCTCTGGTGGAAGGAGGAGGTGTTACTGGAGTACGGCACCAGGGCACTGGTAGACTGGATAATGTTCTATTTCTTGATCTAAATGATGGTCATATAGATATGTTCATTTTGTGGACATTCATCAAGCTGTATGTTTATAATTGGGCATTTTTACTTCAATAGTATACTTATTTTTTAAAATCGTTAACTGATTGAATTAGGCCTGGTGAATGCCTGGAAATACATTATTTGCAAAAGGCAAGCATATGCACATTTCCTCTGACAGCCTTAACTTTTTGACCATTTTGCTGACTGTGTTCAAATTTACCCCCATTAGAATTATTCTTCTTTGGTACTTTTACATAAATACTAGTCTGAGATGGGATCATCCCTGGATGGCAAGTTCATGAACAACACAATCTTGAATAAAGCATTGCCCATTTGGCATTGCATCTTCCATGAATATGTTTTGCATCATGTACATTGAGTGTGGCGAAATATACATCTCCCTGCACCTCCAAAACTCAAGTGATCATCAACTCAACAACACTTTCATGATGGGGGAAAGGAGGAGATTTTATATAGAAAGTATGTAGCTTATGATTACAAAATAAGTATCTTGCATTACATTATAAATAGGCAAAATGTTGTTTGCAAAGTACACTTCTTAGTAACAGTATAGCATGTAACCAGATCATTTAAAAAAGTAATTGAATTAAATATAACAAGTCTCAACAATCTATAGAAAAATACTCATAGGTATTAGTAACACATAACAAAGAACAATAGGACCATCGGTCTATAAAAACAAGCAAGGGAACACAAAAATTATGCCATTATAAAATTCAAGAATTTGAATTTCTATTCACAACTGACAGGGAATATTTTAAGGCAGCTGTAAAAACCACCTACAGAAAATATTTTAAAATAAGAATATTAATTATGCTTTAGGAAAAACACTTGATAGTGATATTGAGATAAATATTTCTATAACTTGCTTATTTCACTGAACTGCAGTAGCTAATAAATTGATTTCACTCTCACACAACAGTCATATGGATATGATGCAGTATGTTTTATTCTTCAAAAGGAAAAATAAAGGGAACATATCACTAATGTTATAATAATATTAAGGAAGAAACATGTTCTCTTACATAGCCAATAAAACAAATCAGTGAAGGTTATAATTTAATGAGATGAAAAGAAACAAATTTGGTTAGTTTCAAGTAAACAAACTCAGAGAATTTTAAAATACTGGATTTTGTTGAGAACATTTAGTATTCTTATGGGGATATCCACATCTTCTTCTTTTAGGCATTGGTAATGTTTGCCAGATTATTATCTAATTAGAAATGGTAATAGTCTGTATAAGCATGGAGCTAAGGTTTACAGCTGGACTAATTTTTTTCAGATACATTAAAAACACCTAAACTAAATTTGGAAATAAGACTGTAGAGGAAATGTTGAAATTACCTAAAAAGAACAACCTGTTTTTAAGAACTTTTTGAGTGTCTGTTTACATGTGAAGAATGGATATGCTAACTACAATTAATTTATCTTATTAAATTGGGTACAGAAAGATCGTCTATTTGTCAGTACTTTAAAACTCTAAATTAGTTTATGAAATGTTCACGACACTGGAAAACAGTTCAGCCATTACATGCCACAGAGTTTAAAAGCCACAGTGTGTCTGTGTAACAATTTTAATTAATTTTGATCTTGAAAGATAATAGATAAAATATCTGGATTATTTAAGTGTATTATTTGAAAAAATATAAATATTCAAAACTATCCATTTGATTTAATTAGTTAATTAGGTTTCTCCCGAGCCACATTCAACTAGCAAAATGGTACTTAACATATAACCTGCTTCTGTCAATGGATTCTTTGAAAGATTGTAACACACAAATTACAGCTATGATACTTTAATACTTTAAAGTATCTGAAAGTGTCAAGTTTAACAGAGTGTCTAGTTGTTTAC
This sequence comes from Smutsia gigantea, assembly GCA_032199065.1. Taxonomy (NCBI): domain Eukaryota; kingdom Metazoa; phylum Chordata; class Mammalia; order Pholidota; family Manidae; genus Smutsia; species Smutsia gigantea. The sequence goes on from JAVSCE010018790.1 coordinate 24,434, forward strand.
TCAATCTAACCTTAGTAGTTGTTTAAATATCTACCGTTTTTTAATTATGCACATGAAACATCTCACAAAATATCACATAAGGAAGAACTGTTAGCATGACAAAAGCATTCAGTGCACAGGACAAAAGCATGGGCATAAGATGGTTATCAGTGAAGACCTGAACTCTAGCTGTACAGTAGAATTACTTGGGGAGCTTCCTAAAACTACTGATGCCCAGGCCTTAGCCTCAAAGATTCTTCCACCTTTTTTCAACGTTCCTCAGGATATTCTAAAACACTGCTAAATTTGGAAGACCCAGGCCACACCCTTAGGCAGATATTGTACTAAGACCATAGTCTGCTCTTAGTAGCCATGGTTAAACCTAAACAATTCCAGATCAATACCTACGTATATTTTAAACTAGTTTCCTTTGATCTGTCCTCAGAGGAAAGAAGTGAATTAATAGAAATTTTCTGTTTATTAACCTTTCTATCTTTGATAGCATCTTCAAATTCCCCACTTGCATTTTTACTTTGGGTCAATGTGTTTCAAACGGTGGGCTCATGGCCAATGGGAAGGTTGTGAAACAAATAGTATGGATTATGACAAATTTTAGAATAGAATAGATTAGATTCACCACATGTAGTAAGAGTAAGTAGAACTTTGTGAAATTTGTCTGTTAAATTTACATATTAAATATGAATATACATATTATATATACATATATATATATACATATATTTGTGTGAATACATATGCTAAGTGGTAAAAGTAAAATGTATTTCTGCACTTGGTTGTTGGGCTCTCAGCCAGTTCCAGCTGCTTATCTTTTACTCACTGTCAGAAAACTGGTAAACATGTCATGAAAAGTAGGGGTTTATCCAGTCATAATTATACTCAGTGCAGTACTGAACTCAGGGAAATACCTTATAAGAGAATAACCATGGCAGATATCTTATAAATGCAGATTAGGGCAGGAAGGGAATGCAAATTAATTTCTAATTTCCATGGTAAGGATTTTCTTGCCTTTCTCTCTAAATATTTTACTAATATCTCGAAGCGTACCCATTGGTCTTCCTACTCACAGGAGACATTCTTGGAATTGTATTTTTTAATTGTGCTTTTTTAATACCAAAAATTTTTACAAGTGTGAACACTTCAATAACTTCATGAAGGAGAAATTCCCCAAGGTTTTTTTCATGAATATTCTACTACTCAAAAGCTTATGAGGTTCTTACTCAACTATTCAGTGACGTTTTTAAGTTTGCAAGGATATCAGAAAGGGTAGAATAAATTGCGTAAGAGAAAATGATGTTGATCTTGCAATATTATTATCTGTGTACATGGAAAGTCTGCATTTCTCTTTTAAAAACTCTTTCTGGCTGTATAATATAACAGTAGAGATAATGGTCCACCATGTTCTCTGAATGATAAAAACATTATCTACCAATATCACAGATTGCCTTCCTTAATTTATCTTCCATTTTCACCCAGTACCCAAGTTCTGGTCCAGTCCAAGCTACTCAAGAATGGTTCTAGTTTTCGTCATTCATGAAGGGCACTGTGTTGCATCGTCACAGTGCACAGTCATGTTTGGTCACTTAGATTCATCAACAGAGAGGTTAATGGAACAGACATGACAAGATGGGTCACCCTATGAAGCCAGACACTGCTTTATGAGCATGTTATTCATTAAAATTATCTTGTGTCCTTCCAATAAATTTGTTTTTGTAAATTACTTCAGTTAATTTTACTAAGTTTCTGTTCCCTCATTCACTTATTGAGCACCTACTGTGTGCCAGATAGGTAATGGAAATCAACGTGGCAGGTGGTCCCTGTCTTTATAGAGTCCACTTCCTTACAAGCAAACTGTCCAGCCTAAAATAATTTATGTCATTCTCTTCCCTCGAAATGGACTGAAAGTCATGGCCTACAGTGTTTGCAGTGTACGCAGGACAGACTGACCAGGCAGCACTGTGCACACAATGGGCTTGAATTTAACAACTGCTTATATACCAAGGTATTTGGGGGCTCTTTTCTCCTGCTTCACCAGACATCTTAAAAAGGCCAGAGACAAACAACAGAAGGCAAATAATCCTACACCCTGGAGTTGCTAGAACACCCCATAGGACCTGCAAAGGTGCAGCTTTTCTGACCCTTATTTGACATCCCACATCCAGTTTTTAAAAGAGGCCAGAGACTAAGGAGAGACAGGAAATTCAAGAAAGGATTTCTTCTGAGAGAGCTGCAGGCATGAGTCTCACATCTCCATTGCATTTCAAGGGCAGTGGAGGTTGAAGACAAATGTTTCTGAGCTCTGCTTCATGAGTACTACGTGTGCAACACAGTGGCTCACTTTCTAATAGATCGACAAGTAATATAATGTAGGCAAAAAAAAAGTGTGAATCAAGAAGTCTACTCTGCATTTGACACCAACTAGATTTGTCTTTCTGAATACATCATTAGCCTCTCTGAGACAGAACTGACTCATTTCTAAAATGGGAGTTGAATTAATCTGTGGAACCCTCCAAATGGAAATCTCCATAAAATTTCAGACCCTTTTTCTCTGCCATGTAGGTGCCTCTGGGGTGGTGGTGATGGTGAAAGGGTGTTCCAAGGACACAGTTTGAAAACCCCTGCACCAGAATACTGTGGTCTCTTCCAACGTTAAGATTCTATAATTTGATGTTTTCTGCAAATACAGCCTTTTAGTGACCATACTGTTCTCAACTGTCACTACTGACCACGCCCTCTTTGTTGAAACCATTCCTCAGCTTGATTTTCTTTTTATATTCTTTGTGCGTACAAAACACAATTCCTCAAGAAAAACCAAAGGAAAAAAAGTAGAAGAAACGTTAAAAAATATTTCACTCTTATGTTTTAAGTCCATGCATCAGGCTTAAGAGTAAACCTACATGCCTTTAACATTAATAGTCGCTTCAAGTTGTCACCTAACAAATGACTGATATCCCTTCAGAGTTGGACTTATTTGGGCATCCTATGTTCTATAGGATTACATATTTTAATTCCTTAAAAAGCAGTTTTGGAAAATTGCTTCAGTTAATTAAGAAACGATGTTATTGAAACATGCTGGTTCAACCACTGTCTGCTGGTCTCTTCTAAGGACTGAATATTAAGGGCAAAGAGAGGAACCATGTATTTTGCCATTGTTCTATAAAATACTCTTTTTAAAATGACCTCTGCTACAGGGATCATCTCCACAGGAAATCATTTTTGCAATACCCTTTCAAATACACTGAGACAAAATCATCTTTGTTGTAATAAGAAAATATGCTCTTGGAAATTAAAGATTTTTCATGAAAATATATCAAAATAAGTCAAAGAAAAGAAAGAAAAAATAAGGGATTCTCTTTTGCTCTTTTTGAAACAGATCCACAGAAGTTATTGTGATACCCCAGGCACTAAGGACTGGTTTCAGAGTGTGCATAAATCATCATCCCAACAGTGCAGACTTTTGTGACTCTTGCTTAATTGTCACTAGCAAAAATACCTTTCTAATGACAATTACGTTCTTACACTCCTCTCTAATAAAAACCCACATTTTGCTATATCCCCTATGAACTCACTCATTATTTTACACATAAATATATACACTTGGGAAATAAATGTTTAAATCATTTAAATTAGAAAATATATGTGCACCTAATATGTATAAACTCGGGTCCATCCTCTTCTTGAAATTCCACAGATAAACGTATGTGTAATTTTAAAAATCTTTTACTATTCCCAAGGGATTGCCTAGAGTAGGCAGACCAATACTTTGTAAAGGTTCACGTTTTGCCCCATTTTTCTGAGAGAAGCTACCAGCAAAGTTCTTCCAGAGTCGCTGATGAGGTAATCATCTCGGCCCCTTTATTTTGAATGTCTCACTTCAGGCAGGGGCTGGAGGGGGCGGTGGGCAGGGCATTTTAGTTGGGGCCAAACGACCACAGATAAAGCTCACCAGCAAGCTCGACCTGTTGAGTTGGGGTGCCTGGCAACAGTGACCTGTACCCCCACTGTGCTTAGGATGCTGGTTTTTATTAACACACCTGAACCTCCCTAAGGCTGTCTTATATTTACTAGAAAGAACCACATTCTTGTCTTCTTTATTAAGACTAATGTACGTGATCACAAACTAACTGGGCAAGCATCAGCAGTATAAACACTGACACTGAACCAGGTATTAAAGAGGATTATGGTTTCTGTTTGAGGGACAGTACAACTACATTAACAGGAGGGGCACAATTTATTGGGAATTGGGGACAAACATCCGGGTTCTCGCTTGGGCCTCTTCCCCTTTGGGGGGCAGTCCTGACTTACAGCTATGCTGTCTATCCTGGTTATGTTCTTCCCGACACCTTCAACTATGGAGATTCCTATCTAAGTACAGCATCTCTGGGGAACTCCACTGGGGGCCAGGCTTCCCCATGACTGGTGGGTACTTAGAAGGCAAATCAAAGCTGGTGGTTTTCCAGGGGCTTCGCTGGAATCTGTGCGCTCCAAGCCAAATGCATTTGTCTTAACTGCCAGTGTAGTTATCTGATGAATAATATTTATGTTTTATGCCCAACTATAATGGATTATGGTTGTCTAAAGTCAACCACTTAGCATATCTTTATTTTTTCCACACTGGTCCTGTGAATATCCTATCTAGTAAATCATTTAAGACTCTGTGGCCATGGAGTTCAGTAGTCTGAAACAGTCTAGGTAAACTTAGACCCGTCAGAGCCCCTACTGAAACACTGTGGGGCCAGATCCTCTTTTATTTTCCACACCCCTGCCATCATTCTAGAACAGATAAATGGTGGTACGCTGGTGATATTTGGTCCCATCTTCATCCCATCCTGAGTCAATGGGAGCAGGAAACACAAGATACTGCACCCCCAGTACCCTGAAGGAATTTTTAATCCCATACGTTGTGGTGATACAGTGACACTAGAAAGAACATAAGCTCACATGTTAGCAGCCTATAGTTTAAGCCTCAGTTTTGACACTAATTGTCTGGCTCTGGTGAAATCACTTAGTCATTTGTTCCACATTTTATCTTCTGACAAAATGTAACTTGAATCAGCTTCGACTTTCTCTGAGAAATCAGAAATTCTATGATTCGTCAACCACTGCTTAACAACCAGCAATATCCACCACGAGGCATGGGACTTAAACTAGCAAACTAACTAGTTAAGCAACCACCATGGAAAATTCAGCTCTGGTTTTGGGTGACTCTTAAAGAAAAATTCCAAGAAACGGAGTCTCCCAGGGAATCCTAAATCCCAAGGCTAATAGAAATAAAGCAAACGATGTTAAGGTAATATCTGGCAGTGTGATTTATAACCCCCCTAGTCACTAGCAGAGAACTTAGTTCACAGAAGACACAGTGGTTATTTGATTGGTGGACAGATACAAAGATGGTCTATATTACCTATTGGTTTTCAGAAAACTAAGAAACGCCTATTCAGTACATGTAATAATTTGTACAACGTGTCAGCTATCTGGGCTTTATTTTCACTATATGTCATTGCTATTTATTAAAGAGAATGAATAATTAAAACAGAGACATCTGGACCTGCTTATATACCCACACACTGCAAGTTTAAAAAAAAGATCTACTCAAGAAAATTAATATTTATATTTGGACACAAAAGTCTGGCTTAAGCTTTTTTGAAGTCTCTTCCAATGAGATTTTGCAAAATAATCTCTCTTCCCAAGAATGAAACCCTGCAGCAAGACTTCTACCAAAATGGGCAGTTACATTTTAGATTACATAGGTACATGTAGTTATTGCATTGCTATATACAATCTTATTGCAGATAGTTCTTCAAGAAGAAATGCCCTGATTGAAGACTAAGAAGGTATGGTTTCTAAATGCTTCCCTTTCTGCATAATATCAGAGCCAACACTGTGAGAAAATGATTAACAAGCAGACAGTCTCACTATTGTCAAAATAGTGCACAAAGAGGCAGAACGCAGGCTGCCTTGGGCATTCCCAGCTCCCTGATGTCAAGTCAGATAAAATTCAGATAACTTGCTATGCCAGCTGCTTGATTCTCCTGGGTTCTGTGAAAATCCAGATCTCTTTAAAATGAGGTTGCCTTCTAAATACCAGCAAAGCTACTGTGAAATATTGGCAAAAAACTTTAAGCTTTTTTGAATGCCTTTCACCACCTCACAATAGTAAGCCTGCAGAAAATAGTCAGCTCTTCCCTATTCCCTTCAATTATGATCACTACCATGATAAAAAATATTTTTTTTCTGGACTCCATAGTTTGATTTAGAGAAGAGACAATTTTCTCTCTACTAAAATTTGCCTCACATAGGTTCATGGATATGATTTGGTTGTGGACTCCTTAATGCATGTGGCACCTCTGGGATTCTGAAATCAGCATTGCCTAGGAAACTGTATCATTTGATTTGTGGGCTTCCCCACCCCTCTTCCCTCTTCCTCTCTTTCCCAGTTTTTTTCAATGCCACTATCTCATGTGTTTCCATGTTATTCTGCAGAAATCAAAAAAAGGCTTTCCATGTTGTTCTTCAGGAATCAAAAAAGGCTTTCAAATATTTGAAGTATCATTCACTATTTCTCCACTAACACTTGTAAACTTTTCACCTGTGTTACCATAGATGTTTTTCTGTGTCATCTTAAATTAATTCTTTAAAAGTGAGTAATAACTAATTATTATTAAATAATTAAATATTAATACAAAAGCTAACACTTATAAAATACTTACCATGGCCTTACTCTACTTTATACATGTGTATTAGTTCTGTTAACTCTCATATCACCTTTAGGAGATATTATTATCCCCATTTCATATGTGAAGCAATGGAGGCTGATAGCCATTAAGTGACTTGCCTAATGTCACACACCTTGCAAGTAGTGGAGCTGAGGTTTAACCATACAGTCAGGTTAAAAATGTTCATGTCCTTAGCCATTAGTAAGTACATATTGCTTTACCTTCTGAGCACAGAAAGCACATAAAAGACATGGTCTATGAGCCTTAATTAAATATGCAATGTATTGGCCACTTGCCTAAAAACACTAGATTATTATTAAACATTTATTCTAAGTTAATGCTTGACACACTTTTGTTGTAGTGGAAAATAAAAGAAAATAATAAAAATGTTTGTTCCCTGATTTAAGAACTTATGTTTATAAATATAGTGTATTTTGTAAAACTAGCTAAAATGCCTTCTTGTTTTAGTTTCTAACCCAGGAGTCATCTAATTCAGGAATGCTTTGGAAGAGAAGTAAGATAATCAGATCATAAGCTTAAAGTTATCTTTTTAGTAACTGAGATCTACAGTAAAAGAAAAGAAACAAATACCTGATATCCTGGTCAGTATGGGGACAAGGAAGAAAGAGACTTCTGTAATGATAATAGAAGACAAAGCAGAGTCTCATAAGAGATACATAAATGATGATCTTCCGTGACAAAAGGGCTTCATGGGGAAGTATTTCCAACTATTTTTGGAAAGGTAAATAGAATTACTGGAAGTGAAAGAGGGAGAGGAATTACAGGCAGAGACCTGTTAGGTACAGAAAAATGGAAATTACTAAAAAGTCATCATTTAAAAGTCTCTTGCATACTCAAGCAGAAACTAAGAGGAAATGAGGAAATGTGATTGCAAGGTGTAGACTGGACAGTAAGGGTCAGGAGACAGGCTTGCATCCCCTTAAATAATGGACTCACTGTGTGACCTTGGGCAACCTACTTAAATTCAGCTTCCTCATAGGTAAAATGAGGCTATCAGCTAATCATTTTCCTAGTTAGTTGTCTATTTAATTATACACATTCTTATTCCACAGAAAAGGTTTAAAGCACCTTTTAAGAATAAGTAAGCTGACATTTTCAAAAGTAGATTAGGAAGGGAAGAAAATGAAAAAGTGCCAAAAATGAGGGTAATACAAAAAGGCACATCATGATTATGCCTTAGCTATGAACTTGACACTGAGCTTTAAAGCAACCACTGAACAAGTGAATCTGGTGAGTTGCACAACTCAAAAGGAGGTATCTGACTTTTAGCACTGGAAGATCAAGTGAGATCCTCCAAGTGGCAAATGGTAACCTCCTCCCTTCTCCTCTGCTCCGTGCAATGATACGCAGCACTGGAGCTGTTAAGGAAGCCTGCCAAGATCGTCCCTTCAGAGTGATCACATGGCACTTTCTTTCACCTCACTTTCCCCCTGCTCTTCCCCTGTGTACGTCAAACATACCCTGTGCATACACACCGTGGGCGTCACCCCACACTGCCCTTGCCCTTTTATTCTTCAGTTAATTACTTAGACTTGGCTCTGGATGTCCCCCAGGTTCTCTTAAGTCTCAGCCAGATCATCATTCACCAGTGAATAGACATCCCACGTAGATCTTAGGATATCAGCAAAAGAGACAAAAAGGTGGGAGGGATCGGGGGGGTGGCAGTTAACAGTTGTAGCGAAGTAACATATAATGGATTTAAAAGCACTATAATTTTTAAGGACTGTAGGCCACTCAGTCTGTAGCTTTCATTTCCTTTTTTTATCTCACATTTTTATGCTTTACCAGTACCAAATAATTTGAGCTATTCAACTGATGCAAGCTGAGGAAAAAAAAATAGCAGAGATGTGCATCTTTAAGATTTGAAACACAATTACTTAATCTATCAGAAATGAGTTTAGAGTAGATAAGCTGTTTAATATGCATTTGAAATACCATTATCAGGAACATCTCTCTGCTATGTACTGTGGCTTTTTAATAAAATTGGTAAAAGTAGCATTAGTGTGTGCATAGCTGTGCACACTGCTAAGCGAACAGTTATTTAATGCCAATATATGCATTCATATAAAAAGCTAGATATATATTTGGCAGAATAACAAACTTTTCAAAATGAGACATAACCACTAGGGCACTCTTTTTTCCAAGGAGTCTTCAGAGAGCTATCAAAGTTGGAAACCAAACACTTGGTTGGAATACCCATGGTTTCAGGAGAACTGTATGCAATCAAAGAAAACAGTTGAATTATTACATGATAAAATATTTTTGGATGTATAAAGAGTGATGGTTGAGCTGGTAAATAAAACTTAAGGGTGAGTGGGAGCAAGGCAGATGTAGAGAACATCTGTGTTTTTCAACTGAAATGAGTCAAAGAGAGAGAAGAATGACAAACTTTTGTGGTAAATAAGTTTTGGGCTGTTTGCCAACCCAAGCCCATTTCTTTATTTTAATATTAACATGACTTGTTCCTGCTCAGTCTGCAATCCTGTTCTCCTGAGAATTATACTGACTTTCTTCCAAAAGCACAAGCCTCTAGAAAAACATCAATTAGCCTCTCTCTTGATATGTCAGAACTTTTAATTAAATGCAATGTAAATTGATTAAAAACCTTTTGTGTTTCAGACCTCCATGTATCTAGGGAGAATCACATACAGATTTAAAATTCATCTCTTCAGGAATCCTACTCAGCAAATGCAGAGTTGTTTGGTAGACGAACAGGAGATATTTGTTAGTTAATGAAAGCAGATAAAGGGAATTTCACTATACTTTTTTCTTCATCACCTCAATGCCGTCAACATTTACTAAGATTTGGGGTGCCTCTGCAGGGGGGGTGAATGCTTATTTGTTTCTTTGGGCCCACAGAAAAAAGAGTTCGGAATGACTCACTAAAAAGAAAGAAATCTTAAAATGAAATAATTACTTCGTGGTTGAGTCTCAAGGGATACTTGACAATATCATGGAATTTTTAGTTGTCTCCTTTTTGAAAATGTTTTAATAAGCTACCAACAATTCTTTCTCCGTGCAGTTGTTTTCTCACATACATAGTAGTGATAATAGCATCCAAGACATCAACTGTTTAAAAGTATGTGTTTAATAAAATCCCTGGTATTTCTCAAGAGATAGTACAATTATGATAATGGCTTTGCCTTAATAAAATAACAATAACATTTTAATTGGTTCTCACTGCCAGTGCAGCAAGAATACCATTTCTCAAATATTTACTTATCTCTCAGACTCTCACATGCCCACAAAAATGAGATACCCTTACAAGTTAGGTAGACTGATTTTTTCTTTTCTAAACAACTATGGAGTAAGTACCCTCTTAAAATAGGTCTTCATCTTCCAAATAATTTTTTAAAGAACAGCTGGTTGAACTTCAAGTCATCTAAAAATATTTCATATATTGGCTTTTTCCCAACCACACCACCACACACAAATAATCGTTTCCATGTGACCATGACAAGTAAGTACCGAGTAATTCCTGAATACTGATCACTCCGTCAACTGCCTTCAGACATGACCTCAGTGGTTTACAGGAGTCCCGTGAAATATACATTATGATCCCCACCATACAGACTATGTTGGGGAGGTAAAACAAACATGGGAAAGAAATAAAACCAAACAAAAGTGGTTTTTAAAAAGCAATTTCCATTCAGAGAATATATGCCCAGCCAGAGAAGAGCAGCCACTTACAAAGGCAGGGCTGCTCTTAGCTGCCCTCGGCATTTGTCATTTTTGTGCATTCCTTTATGCACTTGTTTTTGTGCACTATTATGACTAAATTATCTTGTGCTCTTGTGATACAGAAAATAACTGAACAGGTGAATATACAATACTTTATTATGTGCCAATATTAATTGGCAACTGACACGGAGCCACAAAAGTAAAAGGCTCGATCATTTCCCCAGCCATAAAGCAGCCTGACAAAATTTGTCTCTAGTGGGGCTGTGAGTCCGTTAGAGCGGACTGAGGAAGTCCGCATAGCAGAAGGAAGGAACACGAGCTGCAGAGCCCACTAATGGGAGACCCACTCACATCTCTACATACCAACTAGGTGAATTCAAGCAAGTTACTTCATTGCTTTCTGAGCTTAGCTTTCCTCAGCTTGGACACAGAGAGCTGAAAGGTATTTCAAGTGTATCTATGATATTTTAGTTATTTCTAAAATTTATCTGGAACAAATCTGCCTTATAATGAGATGGTTAACATTAACTACTTCTGGACAATGGCTATATGTGTGATTTTTATATTGCTTTATGCACTTTTCTATGTATTTGAAATACCTCATAAAAAAAACACAATGAAGAAATAATATGACAATTGACAGTAGCTACTTCTGGGGGAGAGAAGAGGTAAACTTTAAATCAGGTATCATATATAAATTGGAAAGCACATAGTAGATGCCTTTTAAATATTAGCTCCCTTCTCCCCTTACAATCTGTTCTTACCAATATGTCCATTACCTTGGACCTTACCAATTTCAGTGATGAAACTGGACACTGACTTTTCAGTGAAGCAAGTCAGTAGTGATGCCAGCAATGACTGATAAAATACTAATGAAGTATCTACTACACAGGAAAACCACATAACACGGAAGGCAAATTTTATGCAAAAACTTTTAGAAAACCTCTGTGCTCTCCTTTTAAATAGTAGTTATGTATTACCAAGTTATGTAAAATGCAAATATTTTCTCAGTATTTCTCTGGAAGATGAAATAAAAACATAGAGTTCTTTTCAATACCACTGTTTAAATATATGTATATCCATATATACCCAAAAAGGAACTAAGGTACTTTACTTCTTACATTAACTATCTAATTTTAACAATAAATGCTACAGTTTAATAAATAAGAAATAAAAAATAAGTGTCAGATTAGTGCTAAACTATGATTTTTTTTAACTTCAATGATAGATTTCAGGCTTTTTGTAAAAAAATGCAAACTATGCATTTTTTAAAAGCTTATTTTGAAAAGAAGGAACATTTTATTCTTTTGCAGGTGGCTAAATCCTGTAAGGATTCAAAAATTAATGGAAAGTTGCTGAAACATCGTAAGGCTCAATTTTACTCATTTTCTCTCATTCCCAGGTTAAATTGCCTATTAAATGACCAGAACTCATAAAGTTATAAATAGAAATTTAATATTTTTCCTGTAATAAACAGGAACTCCTGTTATAGAGTCCAAATGATAGGTGTCCTGGTGATTTAAATATAAAATTGCAATGTTTTAATGGTTAGGTAAATTACTAGGACATAAACTGAATGATTATTAACTAGAGACTGATATGGCAAAGTATTTTAGAATCCACCATAACAGGTGGAAGGCCACTTCTATATATCTGTGAAAATACATCAGTTAAAGTCAGATTCATGAAGCCACACAAATGCAGAAGGATGTGCACCACACCAGTTTAGTGGATTGGAGCATTAAGGGAAAGAAGTGGACCATACACGTTTGTGCATAAAACAGTGATTTGATCGTATTTGGCCACATCACAAAGCTGCTCTTTTTTCTCAGTTATAATAAAGACTACTTTAAACATTAAATGGCTTAATATACAGGCATAGAAATAAGATTAGAAACTACATGAGCTTTATAAACTTGACTTTGACCCCAGTAACCCCCATTAAGATGAGAGAAATATTTCCTTTAACAGTCCATGGCGTGCTACAGAAAACGCAGTGCAACCCAGTGAGACAATGTAATTCTCTGAGTGTTACTACCTGGTGAGTTCAGATCAAGAACAGCAGGGAAAATATCACCTAAGCTGCCAGAATTGTTTGTGCTCTGTTTGTGCACATCACAGACTTGTAGTGAAGGGGCTTTCTAGAAGCTGTATAGCCATTAAACTTCTGAAGCATCACTATGTTAGTATAATGATAGATTATATATCTCAAAACTAAAAGCTAGCTAGAATTAGGATGCAAATTCAACTCCTAAAGATGTGTTAGAAAAAGTCAGTGACCTAATTTGATGTGAATATCAGATTTATGACCCCACACAAAAACCTAGAAACTTCTTCCCTGGTCCATGTTAACTCTTACAGAAAGTGAGATGTCATGAGAAAGTTGAGTATAGTTTACATTTCATTGAGGTGCTTTAGATTTTTCTACGCCCAAGTTTAAAAAATTTTTTTCTCTGTGATTTCCATTAATTACTGCAAAAAATGTGACCAACGTTGCACAATAACCTTTTAAACTATTATTAACTATCCCTAATCTCCATCTTCCAAAGACAAGAGAAAATTCTTAATGTCTAACAACAGACCCCAGGCTACCTACATTAGGACTTTGAAGCAGGCCCACCAGCAGTCTGCCCTTCCCAACAACAAGCCAAGAAAAATATCACTTAGTGATTGAGAAAGATTTTGAGTTATGCCCACATCTTATTTCTCACTTGGAGGCTAACATGGAATGCATGGATTTGTTCTATACATTTCTGTAACAAAAGGCTAGTCTCTAACACAGGATCCGGTGCTCATATCCCTTTTAGGCGACTCTCTACAATTACTAGTTAAGGCAGAAATCTCTCTGACTGCTATTTGTCAATATGTTCTCTCTGCCATATCCAGCCCAGTTTAGCCTTACTTCCTCCATCAACACTAACCTCCCAATGAGTCTTTTGTGGGTCTTCCTAGCCTTTGTGATATTGTGAGCAAACTCACAAACATTCCTGATTACTTCTGAATATAACTGTTCAGTTCCTTGGTAACACTGAAATCAAGCTTTCTCCTGATGGCACTAACTTCCAAAACCTTTCTACCAGGAGGGGTTTCCTCGTTCCTTTTACTGCTTGGAGCCCATCAGCCTATCTCCACTCTTCAACAAGGTTTCCCCTTGGAAAGCACATTACATCTACTTACACCACTCTGTTCTATCATTGATAAGCCTCTGGATCTACTTCTAACCTCATGGTGAAATTTATCACCAAACCTCAGCAAGCCTTTTCACAAATCCTCAGCTCCATACCTCTATTCCAATCCCATCCTCCAGAAGTACAGACACCTCTCCCACTCCGATCTGACTGGTACTGGATTATTTCCTATGATGACATTCGTAAATTCTAATCCATCCATCACTCCTTTTGTCCATATCTTCCAGTCTTTTTTCTTTCACCATTGTCATTTCCAGTACTGTATTCCTTTCCTATTTTCCCATATTATAGCCTCATAAGCTGGACCAATCTATTTTCTTCCTTTAGCTTAGACTCCAGAATTGAATTTTCCAACCATATTCACACTAGCACTCTTGAGCCTCTTATCCCTGGTCTCCAGAAGTCCCACCTTAGTAGTAAAAACCCAAACTCTCTCTCCATTATAGCATTCTTCCAAGAATAACAAAATCAGATTTTTGAATACTTATTATACATATTTCCCTCAGTCTGTTGGCCTTCTAATTTTGATCTTGTTTGATCACAGAGTTGTTGGTTTTAAAAAGATTTTTGAATAGCCTAATCTGTCAGCCTTTTATTTCCAAAAAAAATCAGTATCATATTCTACCCCTGTGCTGGGACATGGAGATTGCTTAGATGAGTCTGAAGTTCAAATGTGGTCAGTTCAACAAACTTATCAAACACAAATAAACTAGGAGGTGTGAATAAGTAAAAGAAAAGCTCCTAACTTATTTCACTCCTTGGGGAAAAATAAACACATTAGAAAATTTCAATATTACATGGTGAGTGCAATGAGAGACATATATTGGTATATGGGAGCACAAAAGAGGTATTAAATGCCCTTTGGAAGGCAGGAAAGTGAAGGGATGCAACCAGAGGTAGATGGAGTTTGAGTTGAATCTCAAAAAGTCATAAAGAGGAATCTGGGGAAGGAAGAAGGAAGTAGATGTTCTAGAAAGAACAAACAGCAGTTCACATACAAAGCAATGAAAGCAGTTGGACACAAATAAAGAAGTAGAGTGACCATATGTCCCGTCACCTTTTGAACCTGCATTCCCAGTACAAGAATTAACAGTGTCCTCATTTATTCTCAAAAGGCCCTTGTTTCAACAATAGATTAAACCATATTAAGGGTATTCAAAGGGAAGAGTTGAAAGTTAGTTTTGAGAAGTTACTGCAAGCCTCCCTATAGTTTGGGGACCTTATATCCTATCATTTCTGGAAATCTCTGAAGAGTTGTAAGGAGAAATGCTGCCTGGTGAGATTTGTGTTTTTGGTAAGTTTCTCCAGTGGCTGTGTGAGTAATGAACTTAAGTAAAGAGAAATTAGAGGAAGGGAAAGCAGTTAGAAAGTTGTTACCAAGGGTCCAGTGGGAGCTGATAGGGGTCTCAGTAAGTACAGCAAATAGCTGCATTAATAAGAAGGGAAGAACTTGACAAATAGTTAGCATATAAAATCAATATTTGGGTGACTGATTGGATGCATTTGCTAACTATACCCAGGACATACTGGGGCAGCAAGAGGTCAGGGAAGTGATGTGAATTCAGATTCTGACAGATTGGGGTTGAGTTGCTAGTTGGAACGTCAAGTAGAATAGAGAGTAGAAAGTCCTAATTTTAAGGGAGAATTTAGGAATAGAGATAAAGCCTGAAGAGGCATGATCATGTTCTTAACAGCAAAAATTCTGAAATCACCTGAAATTCCCCAGGAAATATGAAGGTACTTCTGGAGACCCAGAGAGGCCTTGTACTATTAAGCCCTCTGTCTCCTTGCACTGGTGTCCCCTCTATATTATAATATCCCCAAGGACTCAGGTATGCTTTCTTCCTGCACATCTCTTAGCCATAATGTATTACTGTTAGAAGAAAGCAATCACTCAAATATTTATTAAATTAAAAGGTCCTTAATAGCACAGAATACCATTTCAGTCCATGGAGGACGTATGACTAATAACAGGATTAAATTCACATGGAATACCAGAGGACAACACAATGCCGATATGCATATATCCCATTAATAGATAAATCCACCCGAGTCTGTAAGACAAAAAGAAAGAGGTCAGACTTTCATGACATGACTTTCAAAGCTGAAATACCCACTCAAATAGTTCCCTAAAAAATTTATGTCTGTTTGAGCACCTCCAACCAGTCAAAGTAAGGTCTGTCTCAATTATATGGTTCAGATTCAGAAAACTGTAAACCTGAGCTCTGAGCAATAGGACTTTCCTCAATATACTTCCACCCAATTAAAACCTGGAGTGAATTTAGAAAAGACAGAAACATTTTGCTCACTTTGGGAACAAGACAAATTAGACTTGGATAATTATTTGAATTTAATTAGGAAAACTAAAAGCATCATTATTTTCCACCTAGATAACTTCTTTATTCCTAAAGGTAGGTTTTCTTTTTTGATTGTTTTGTTTTTGTTTTAATCTTATAAGACACACCTTAGGGAACACTACAATAATTATTTTTCTTTATATTGATATAGAAACTACAACATGGAGAAATTCCAGTGGAAAGAACAAGCTAACATCTGATTGAACACCATTCTTAATCCTAAATCACAGTATCTTAGTGGGATAGAGGTATTTTATAGGAGATTAAAAGGCTTTTTTTTTAGCTGAGATTGCTTTTGTTTGATTGTTTTTGAAGAATTAATTTCAATCTCCTGTCACTGAAATATGATCTAAATTCTGTACTGGGGTGAAGAGGTTCCAGATGGATCGAAAGACAAGTGTACAGTATTCGAAAATAAAATTTAAAGACAATTCTGCTACAGAAGACCCCTCATTTCAGTATCATTCAGGGTAGGAGAAAAGGAGATTAGATGGCAATACCCTGAATGCTAATTTCATGCTCTGGAACTCTTACGTAAATTTACAGAGTGTGCTGAAGTGATGGAAGTTCAATAGGTTCGCCATCTGTGAATACTCTTAGAGAACTACAGGAGCAACTTCAGTGAGATTTTCAGAAACTTGTGCTTTCAAGTGAAAGAAAAGTGAAAACAGTAAAATAACTCAATGCAACTGATGGATATCCAGGGGCCAATTCACCTCAATGGAAATGCATTCAGTGCTACTACATAGCAAAAATGTTCTTGACAATCAAGAGAGCACAATACAATGGTAGTGGTGTATATCCATGGTACTCTCTAAGTAATGTAACTAGATAAGGACATCTGGTGTAAAGTACTTAGATACTACAACCCATGGCTCTCCATAAACGACCACTGCCCAGCAAAATGGAGCTCACAGAGCAAGGTTTATTCCGAGATCAATTGACTTGAGGTTTTATTTCCTCCCTTTCTAAAAACTTCAGGGTATATGTTCTCAGAATGCTTCCACTATGTTTTACTGTGATGTTTGAGGTTGGTTTCATCCTAATTATGAAGTTTCAGTGAGCAGGAGCGGTAATGTGATTCCATGGGTCAGCTCACATCAAATACAATGTGATTTACTCCCTTGATATGAGCAAACACTTTATTTGGGTCAGGGCTCTACAGAACAGTATGGTATGGTAAAACAATAAATGAATATGGAGTTGATGACTTTACTGACCATCACAATGCATGCATATAAATATATTCATTTATAAGGTTCTGGAAGTCTAAAACAATATACCCAGAATATTAAGTATACTTTCCTATTAGAGACCTTATATTATTGCATATCTGTTATTATTCTGTAGTTTTACAAATAGCAATGGACAAAATTTAATTTTTTAAATACTGGATCTGATATGAGTTAGGAGAACAGCAAATACTTCTTGAATGAGTAAAAGAAATAATTAATACAAAGTAAGCAACCAATACATATAATGACATGTGATAGTGTATATCAGACTTCATGTCATGAGAGATACAGAGACCCTTTGAATCCCAATAATGGGGATTTGTTATCTTATTTATTTAAGAAAATTATATACTGTGTTATTTTATAATAGAATTGGACCAAGTACCAGTTATATACACATGAATATTTGGTAACAATCCATCTTGCATTTACTAGTAAGAAATAGTATATTACTAAAAGTAAACAGGATCCTTCCTATATAACTGAAATTCAGGGGGAAAACCCAACATCCCTTTCTAATAAAATGTGGTTAAATAATGTGTGCCAATCAATAGAAACACATGATTTTAATAAGCTCCCTTGGTTCTCAGTCTTAGAGAACATTGGTGGTGCATCATTGTGGCCACCTGTCTGCTCTCATACATCTTGTTCTCTGAGATAAGGAGTCCAGTGTCTGATGTTTGCTGATGGCTCTCATATCTCACCCCTACTTCTTCACCTCTGCCCCATATATAGGAAGGCTGATAGGAAAGCCCAAGTGTTCTTTCTTCAGGTGCTGGTGAGAGTCAAGCCACGTAAGCTCTACCAAGCAATACTGTCAGGTTGGGGCCAACCCCCTAAAAATCATAAAAACCCCAAGTCAGTCAATTTGCTTTGCCCTAAACAGAAAAGTCTCAATTATGTAGGTAATAAACATTTTCATAAGTGTGTGTGTGTGTGTGTGTGTGTGTCTTCCTCCATCTCAACATCCAGACCAAACTTTGGGTGGGGGTTTAATCTGAACCTACACAACACACTGGCTGCCTCAATCTAATCTCAGAGATTTTGGTGGTTTGGTTCTCTTCCTCATTCCTCTCCTTAGGAAGGGGACAAAGTTAAAATAATATGTGTTCCCACATTACACTCAGAAGCTAGCCAAAGGGAATAGAACCTTTAATACAGCAAGAACTCAGAGGAGAGTGCGGAAGTGATATTATTATAAACAAAAGTTAAAAACATCCACCTGCCTAATTCTCAATTGGCTCTGTCATTAACAGCCTTTCTAGAATATGTTCAAACAGCACTATTAGCACAGGGTGCTGAGAGGAGCAGGAAATTACTCTTTTTACGCCTACATTTGATTGGCCTCTTGCAGTGCATTAATATAAGGGTATGTGGCACCATTTCCAAAACTAATGTTAAGGAAATTAACATGGACAGGGGAAAAGCAGTTTTCAACATTTAGATAGCACATTCTCAAAGGGAAAAATGCCAATTTATGGCTTATTCATAACACAATAACTGTTTAAAATGCAGCTTAGAATTAACTGTGTGTCAAATACTGTGCTAAACATTTTACATGCATGACTCCCTTTATCATTATAAAAATCCTACAGATTAGATATTATTATTACTTAGGTTTACCCACATCCAAAGTCCATTATCTCACATCTTCACTATATGGAGTCAAATTTACATTGTTATGGCTATGAACTTTCTTGCTTCCTGATAATTTTTTAAAGTATAATAGGTCTTTGTGAAGCTTTTTTATACCATAATGTAGAGAGACATCACAGTTGAAATATCTGTAGACACTGCATGGCAAGCTTCCTTCATTTCAGCTACATTGCCCTAAAGACATATAAACCATGAATCTGGATGTACCAAGACAACTGAATAAATGCTTTTAGATTTTTTTAAATAGTTAATTACTGAATTATGTCAAAGTAAATATTCTGGGAACTCTGAGGAAGTAGAAAAAGATATGTCATGTTGTTGACTTCAACATGTTAAAATATACTTGAGATGATAACATATGGCTTAGTAGTTTGTCTAGTTTTTAATAATTTGAAGTATGAATTCATTATATTAATACAAGTGGTTTTATGGGACAAATTTTTTTAAAGTACTAGTTTTTAAACATCACTTTTAAATGTCCTTTGTCCTGACTCAATGTTGACTGACACCTCCTGTCTTTGGAAGGGGAAATGTTTCTGTTTAAAATAGCTTATCATCTAAGAATCCATCAACTTAAAGCTAATTATGCATAATCAACAAGCATATAATTTAAATGGAAAACAGCAGGCGGAGTTCAAAGATTGGCTGGACAATTAGAAGTGCCTTCCAGAGTACTCAAAAATTATCTTAAGACAGTTTTGAAGAGAAGAAAAAGAAAGCTAAAAGTCAAGATGCACAGTGAAATTATTAGGTGGTATTTTATACAGACTGAAGAAATTCCCCACAAAATAGTGAACTAGCTCCACAGAGAAACACCTTCCAGTGGGGAATACTTTACAAGACTAGATAAAAATGGCTAAGGAAAAATGTTTTAAACATGAACAAAAGCATTAAAATATCAGGAAAATGCAAATTAAAGGACATACAACTACATATCCATCAGAACGGTTAGAATGAAAAAAGACATAAACAGGTGTTGACAAGAATGTGGAGCAACCAGAAAACTGAGATACCACTGGTTAGAATCTAAACTGGGAAAGCTACTTGGGAAAACTGCTGGCAACATCTTCTAAAACTGAAAAAATCTTGTGCCT
Source organism: Smutsia gigantea (assembly GCA_032199065.1). Classification (NCBI taxonomy): domain Eukaryota; kingdom Metazoa; phylum Chordata; class Mammalia; order Pholidota; family Manidae; genus Smutsia; species Smutsia gigantea. The sequence goes on from JAVSCE010018790.1 coordinate 44,379, forward strand.
CATGATCAAGCAATTTAACTTCTGCCTATATACCCAAAATAAATGTATACTTATGTACACAAAAATCATGTTCATAGCAGCAGTAATAACCTCAAATAAAAACAAAACAAATGTTTATCAACAATACAATGGATAAATAACTTGTGGCATACTCATATGAGGATGAAAATGAAATACAACTGTATATATAAAGACAGATGAATTTTCCAAATAAAATGTTAAAAAAAAGAAGCCAGATACTAAAAGTTAAAAGTCTCTTTAGTGAATAATGTCATGTATGGTGTTAGAAAGCAGTTTAGTCCTTGCGGGGCAGTATCTGGAAGGCGGTGCAAATGGGGTTCCTGCAATTTTGTAACATTCTGCTTCTTGATCTAGTTGCTAATTAAATTAGTAAGTTTATTTCATGAAAATTCAACATGCTGTACATATAGGTTTCTGTATCTTCCTCTATAAATGACATAACAAGTTGCTCTAAACATTATATTAGATTTTTTTAAAGCATTAAACTAAGAATTACAATTTGATGCCTGAAATTAAGAAAGCACAGTTCTACAAAGATAAGTAAGCATTAAAGCTGATGTTTATTTACCCTGAAAGCATATGCCAATCCTTTGTGTGCCAGGGAAAGAATTAAACCTGGGGCCTCAATAGAAAAGGACTCATATTCAGACTATTCAGAATGAGTGTACTATGTGGACCCTTTTGTGCAGAACAAGATTTGCCTTGGTTCCAGGTAGCGTATTTTAAAAAAAAAGTGTTTCTTTTGAAATTTTCTGATTATAAGTGCATACTTACATAGGATTGGGTACTTGTCTGGCCTGGAGGTTGAACATTTAGTTTAAGGTATGTCTATGGTTGGTAGCTCATGCAGTTACTTAGAGTAATTCCATCTGGAAAAATACACTTTAAGCACAATTAATCCCCACAGATGAAATACTAAGTATTGCTGAATACATAAAGTAAACCCTAAGGAAAACAATCAATAAAAATAATAAACTGCACAAATAGGACACAAAGATTATAGATATTGAAATGAACAAATAATTCAAATAAAACAGCATATTCAATCTATTTAAAGCAATGCAATAAATGATAGAAAACTTAGCCAAGGAGCAAGAGAACAGTAAAAAATCAACAGGCAAAACGAAAATTAAACAAAAAGAATCTTTAAAATAGAACAACCAATAATTGAAATTAGAAACTCAATAAAAATATTAAACAAGAGACTAGACACCGCTGAAGGTTGGGTTACTAAATCAGAAGACACATATTAATGAAACATCAGAATGCAACAGAAATAAGAGATGGGAAATATGAAAGAAAGGTTAAGAGAAGTAAATGATAGAGTGAGAAGGTCAATGTATGTATCTTACTAGGGTTTCATAGGGAATAATAAAGGGAATGGTAGGAGGCAATATTTGAAATGATAATGGTTAAGAATTATCCAATACTAATAAAAAAGATGCCAATACTAACATGTAGGAAGACCAATGAATCTCAAGTAGGGCACATTTTAAGAAATTCAGTATCTGGACCTGGTAGAGTGAAACAGTGCAGCAAAGAGAAAAGAATTTAAAAGCACTCACAAAGAGAAAAAACAACGAACACTGATCAGACTGAAGGGTGATTTATTAAAAGACTATTTAGTACATACTATTTTTAAAGTGCTAAGAGAAAGAGTTGTCAACCTAGAAGTATATATACAGCAAAACTATCTTTCAAGTATGAATGCAAAATAAAGACTTTGAGAAAACCTAATATGAAGAGAATTCTCTACAACTGGGCACTAGAGAAATTTCTAACAGGTTTATTTTAAGAACAAGGAAGGTCTTAAATACAAGGCCTAAAACCATAAAACTCTTAGGAGAAAACATAGGCAGTAAACTCTTAAACATCTGCATTAGTAACTTTTTTTCTAGATATGCCTCCTCAAGCAAGAGAAACAAAAGCAAAAATGAAAAGTGGGACTACATCAAACAAAAAGGTTCTGTACAGCATAGAACACCATCAACAAAATGAAAAGACAACCTACTGTTTGGAAGAATATATTTGAAAATGATATATGTAATAAAGGGCAAATATCCAAAGTATATAAAGAATTCCTACAACTCAACAGCAAAAAAAAAAAAACAACAACCCAGAAATAATCTGGTTAAAAAATGGGCAGAAGATTTGAATACACAGTTCTCCAAAGAAGACATCCAGATGGCCAACAGACACATGAAAAGATGCTCAACATCACTAGTCATCAGGGAAATTAAAATCAAAACCACAATACCACCTCACACTAGTAAGAATGGCTAATATTGAAAAGCAAGAAATAACATTGTGTGAGGATATGGAAAAAAGGGAATACTTATGCACTGTTGGTTAAAATGTAAATTTGTACAGCCACTATGGAAAGTAGTATGGAGATTTCTCAAAAACTAAAAAAGAAATTTCGTATCATCCAGTGATCCCATTTCTGGGAATCTACCCAAAGAAAATGAAGTCACTAATTCAAAAAGGTATATGCACCCTTATGGGGTTTTTTTTCCCCTCTTCTTTTCTTTTTTTTAATTAGAGTATAGTTGATATACAATCTTATATTGGTTTCAAGTATACAACACAGTGGTTCAACAGCTACCCATATTATTAAATCCTTCCCCCCAACTAGTGTAATTACTGTCAACATAACACCCTTATGTTTATTGCAACATTATTTACAATAGCCAAGATAAGGAAGAAAGCAGTGTCCATCGATGGATGAATGGATAAAGAAGATGTGGTACATTTATACAGAAATCTTGCCATTTGTAACAATACTGATGGCCGTATATGTTATTATAGTAAGTGAAAAAAGTCAGAGAAAGACAAATACCATATGTTTTTACTTTATGTGGAATCTAAAAAACAAAACAAATGAACAAATAAACAAAAGACAAATACTCAAAAACAGAGAACAGACTTGTAGTTGCCATGAGAGGAAGAACAGGTGAAATAGGTGAAGGGGATAAAGAAGTACAAAGTTCAAATTATAAAATAAATTAGTTACAGGGATGAAAGAACAGCACAGGGAATATAGTTAATATCTATAATATTTTTATTTAATAGTTATTTTTATTTAATAGTTACAGTGATTAATATTTAATAACTATAATATCTTTGTATGGGGACAGTTAACTACACTTAGCACAGTGAGTATTCAGTAATGTATATAATTGTCAAATTACTATGATTTTCATGTGAAACCAATATAACATTGTGGAGTAAATGACAATTTCCAGAATATCCTGCCTAGCCTTAGTCAATTTACATATCAATAATTGTTTACCACTGCAGAGTCTCCCATCCATCTGGGGCAAGGGCTGGACAGCCATTCTCTCCTGCCCTCCGCTCCTGGTCCGTAATTAGTCTGGCATGTGTCAGTCACCAAGGATCAGTCAATGTAGTTCCTCCTGGAAGGGGTGGTTAGGAAGTAGCGAGCCTGCCATGGGGGCAAGGTGCAAGCCGCAGCCACGGGAGATGGATGGGGCTGGGCCTAGCTAGGGAATTCGCGCAAGCCGTGAGCAATAAACGGTTTCTCCGAATTGACTTATTTCAGTTTCACCAGCTTCACAGGGGATTCTCCCCAAACTGGGAACACCCTTTCTCCTGGGGCTACAAACATCAACTAATATACTATATCGACTATATTTCAATAAAAATTTTAAAATTAAAAAAAGAATACGGAAGTACCTAGACGCCAAGAAACAGTGATGAGCAAAGAAAGTAGAAAACATGTCAGTAAATAGTCACAAAAATAGACTTTTCAAAATGTGATGATAACACCTCAAATGTGAAGTACATATGAAGAGAACTAAAACCCATTTTTCTTGTATTGTTGAGGAGGAGGGTAAAGATATTGTTTAATTTTAGCCTAGAATAAGTTAAAAATTCAGGGAAAATATTCTAGGATTATCACTAAAATAATAATAAACCCAGAAGGAAAAATATAGTGAGGAAAGGGGGGAAGTCACTTTGATCCAAAATGATAAAAGGAAAGAAGTAAAGAAATCAAACATAAAAGAGGATCAACAGCAAGCCTAAAGTAATATTTTTGCATATTATAATTAACCAATGCCCATGAATCAGCTATTTCCACTTAAAGCAAGTTTCTACAAATGTCAGAGTATGATTTTATAAAGATAACTCCTCTCATAATGTGGAACAGAGTTATGCATTCATAATATAAATATAAAAAACCTTTCCTTGGGAAAAAAAATTTTTTTTAACACTTCTAAATAACAATTGGGTAGAGAAGATATCATAAAAGAATTTAAGAAATATTTAAAACTGAATGATAAAATATTGTGTATCAACTATGTGAGATGAGCTGAAACAGTAAAATTAAATGACGAATGTTAGAAATAAAAGGAAGCTAAAAATTAGTGCATAAAGCAACTTACTAAGAACATAGGAAGAATAAAAAAAAAGTAGAAGGAAGGAAATAATAATAGTAAGAACAGACTCTACTAACCTAGAAAAGAAAATACAATAATACAAACTTAGAAGGAAAAGAAGGAATGAAAACTGTATTTTAGAGGTGATATTATTACATATTAATCTATATTGAATAGATTTTGAAACTAAATTTTTTAAAAATTTTACTTCTAGATATAGACTAACAAGCACAATTTGTAGAAGAGACAAACTATTATTTTTGTGAATTCACAGGCAAGTCAAAAACTAGAAAAAAAGTATACATCTTTTAACAAGAGATCTAAAAGTGCAACAATTACAATGCTTTCCAATTATTAAATAAAAATGAAAATGAACAGTTAATTTTCAAACATGTAAAAGAGGACAAATTACTAAGAAGTATATGATGTGGCTTTATAATGAACAAAAGAGTGCCCACTTAATTCAGTTTCCTTAGATGATATAATAATAGGCCAAGTTAGAGCCAGTGGCTTATGTGGGAACTTTCCTACATGATATTCTCATTAGCAATACAGACACATTGGATTTTTCTTCCATGGACTCAGCACTCCATGAGATGCTCTTAATAAGGCTTTAAAAAAAATATATGGTATTCTGAAGTCTAATTTAAATTCAAAGATTCAAGACAATTTGGTGTTCCAGAATATAAATAAAACACAAAATGGGTGTGGATGTCTAAACTTTTGACTATATCCAATCTTAACATCTGGTTTGTAGGCTCATCTGCTTAGAGACACAGTTTAGTCTAAAATTGTAATGATTCAGAGTTTAGTGAGAAAAAAGAAAAAATTAAGCTCTGCTGTTTAATACTGGACTGTAAAACACTCATCTCTACAGAGTCTAAAAATATTTACAGGCAATTCTCTTTTGGATCATGTGGTAATTTGTCTCCTGGAAGGATCAGGCTAAGTCAAATGACCTAAGATCTTTTACCTGCCTCTGTTTCCATTAAAATTATATTCCTCTCTGAGGCTATAATATCAAACTCAGAGTGTGCATGTCTATTGCAGAACCATTCATTTATTAGAACAGTCTTTTCTGCTAAGTCAGAACTCTGTTTCATCATCTTTATAAAGACTTTTCAGGGCACCACTACCAATCAATGAAAACAATTTTCAACCAAATCTAATTCAAGAGAGAATTCATAGATAAAATGAACATGAAGTGAATGTTTTGAAATGTCTCTCCACTACCACTTCAAGAATTTTTGACTCCATTGAGCAGGTAAAACCAAAACTCTAGATACACTGATATAGGCTTCATCTTTATTGAAAGGTTTAACATTGGATTTCTCATTTCAAAGGAGCAGAAGTCAAAAAGATAGTATTCATTCAGAACTCAGTTGATGTAAGTCAAAATAAAGGAGATTTGTGAAAAAAATAGGTTAGTGTTTAAATACAAATAGGGACATCTGCTCTAATAAAATCTGATTATTACAGAAAAGCAATACCACTGAACAAGCAAGTATGAGTGGTACCAAGGACAAAGAAAGTCACTGCTATTTTCAGAAAGAGAGTAGGTGATGTCTAGTTTAAAAAGGAAAACATGTCAAAGTATAAAGTTCAGACATGTTATTTGACTGTACAGTTTAGATTGCTTTTCACATTGTTGTACAAACACATTATATATAATTGCCCAAGTCTAAGTGTTGTTTTAAAAGATCAGTGGTGAATATGAAGGGTGAAAGACTAACCTCAAACAATAAGGTAAAAATACAGACGTTTCTCATGCCCGTACCTTTTTAATATCAGTGAATGTATGGTTATTTACATTTTTTAGTATAATTTAATAGAATATTAGTATTTCCTCCACTAAATCTATCACTTCAAAATCATCAGTGAGAATATTGCCCAAAAAGAATGATCAGGGCTTGGAAATACTTAGCAACTCTAGACCATATTAATAATAATGAGATTTTTTTAAACAAAGGGAGGCAAGACTGATATTGACAAGAATCAGGCTACCAAATCATCTGTAATGGGTTCCTCAAAATCCTAGGAAAATGATGCATGATATTAATTATGCATGTTTTTGCTTCAATGACAAAACACTGTAAGAATGGTCAGAACCCTTTAACAGTAGAGCTGGTCAATTGGCGAGAGACTGCCCATCTCATATTTCATGGATGAAGAAACTGAATCTTTAAGAGATTAAATGATTTGTGCAGGTCATATTCTCCAAGGGTAGGATAATGTCTTCCACATTTTCCTCTGAATCATTTTATCTCTATATAGCAAAGAGCAAAATTCTGTGAGTTGTTACCAATGTGGCAAGAAATAAAGAACTTAAGAAAAATCACGTGAAAGAAAACCTGAGTAATCAAATATTGAGTGGTAACAAAATTAACATGCTTCAGTGTGTACAACAGAATTTCATGGATTATGACAGGCTCTTCCATCTTGTTAAATTAGGTGTGAGAAGATAGGTTTCAATTTCAGAAAGAGAGACTGAGATTCATTTATAAAGGAAAGTTCCTTAAAGTAGAAGTAGGTACATTAGGGCGAGGAAAGGTTATAAAAACAGACAGACATCCATCTATTATATAACTGAGCTAAACCAGATTCAATTCAGAACCCAGGGTCTAGTACAACTGCTTGACAGGGGCTGGGAAACTGTTACAGACTGTCAATATCCCCACTTTTGCAGGTGGCCTGAATTTTTTTTTTCCACCAGAATCTAAGTCTGTTTTTAGTGGCCTTCAAGACTGTCTGGAATTGAATTAGTAAATTCAATTTTAGACTGAATTAGTGAATCAGTGACTAAATGAAACAACTATTTTTCTTTATCATTCTTTTCCTCACTCAATTGCCACAAACCAATGAACTGTAGCTCTATCACTCACTAGCTGTGAGACTATGGGCAAATCATGGAACGTCTACTTAAATTACTTTCTTCATCAGTAAAATGTTTACAACAGATTTTATCCCAAAACATTCTTATAAGAAGTGAGTTAGGTAGAGGGCTGGGAAGATGGTAACGTAAGCAAGGCGGCAGAAATCTCCTCCCCAAACCATATATATTTGTGAAAATACAACAAATACAACTATTCCTAAAAGAGAGACCAGAAGATACAATACAACAGCCAAGCTACAGCTACATCTGGGAGAACTCAGAGCCTCATGAAGTGGGTAAGATACAAAGCCGCAACGCAAGGGGACCCCAGGACTCCCCACCCAGTGCAATGGCGGGAGGAAAAGAATCAGAGTGGGGAGGGAGTGGAAACACAGGCCGGGTAAAACACCAGCCCTGGTGATCTTCACCAGGAGCACTGACACACATCCTGTGGTGTATCAGAAATCAGAAAAACAGAAGTGCAGGATCTGAGATGGAGACCGCAAGCGGGTCCTCTCAGCCAGCTCCCCGGGACAAAAGAAAAGCGCGTGCTTTTTTTTTTTAAGTCTTAAAGAGACAAGGCCCCAACAGCAGAACAAAATCGTCCCAGCGCACTCTGTCTAGCAGCTGGGAATCTTGGGGAATTTCAGACACCCTGGTCAGTGGCCGGGCAAAGCAGTCACACCAAGGCTTCCCACAGAGATCACCAGCCTACCATTCGTTCCCCCCTGCCTGGCCAGAGCCACAAAAGGTCCGGGAGCCGCTGCTGCTGGGGAACAGCAGAGGAGTGGCCCTGCCCACAACAACCTCACAGAATCTACTCCTGGCTGGTGCACAGCTAAGCAGGAAGAGCCCCAGAACCAGAGTTGGAAGGCACCAAGGGGAACAAAACGCATCCAATGAGACTGCAACCCCCTCCAGGGCTCTATGCTAAGCTGAGGCAGCCCGCATACAGGCATCTTAGGGGATTATCCCAGAGACTGCCTCCCGGTGTGCTGGAAAACAGCTCAGGCCCCTGAGAAGGGCAAGGAGAACAACAAGCAGGAAGGGACTTTGTTCTCCCAGCTGACACACCTAGCGACTACCAGCAACCATTTCTATCACAATGAAAAGACAGAGGAACATGGTACAGACAAAGATTAGTGAGACAACCCCAGAGAAGGGGCCTGATGGGATAGACTTAAACAACCTTCCTGAAAAAAAATTCAGAATAAAAGTCATAACAATGCTGATGGATCTACAGAGAAATATGCATGAGCTAAGGGAGGAAGTGAGGAAAGACAATGAAGAAATCAGAAAAGCGATCAACGGGCTTAGGAGCAGACTGGACAAGGTGCAAGGGACTGTTAATGGAATAGATATTAGAGAAGAGGAATACAGAGAAGCTGAGGCAGAGTGAGATAGAAGGATCTTTAGGAATGAAAGAATATTAAGAGAATTGTGTGACCAATCCAAACGGAAAAATATTTGCATTATAAGAGTACCAGAAGAAGAAGAGAGAGAAAAAGGGATAGAAAGTGTCTTTGAAGAAATAACTGCTGAAAACTTCCCCAAGCTGGGGAAGGAAATAGTATCTCAGACCATGGAAGCCCACAGATCTCCCAACACAAGGGACCCAAGAAGGACAACACCAAGACACATAATAATTAAAATGTCAAAGATCAAAGATAAGGATGTATTAAAGGCAGGTAGAGAGAGAAAAAAGATCACCTACAAAGGAAAACCCATCAGACTATCATCAGACTTCCCAACAGAAACCTTACAGGCCAGAAGAGAATGGCATGACATATTTAACGTAATGAAACAGAAAGGCCTTGAAACAAGAATATTGTATCCAGCACGATTATCATTTAAATTTGAGGGAGGGATTAAACAAATCCCAGACAAGCAAAGGCTGAGGGAGTTTGCCTCCCATAAACCACCTCCACAGGATATCTTAAAGGGACTGCTCTAGATGGAAGCACTCCTAAGGCTAAAAAAATGTCACCAGAGAAAATAAAATCATAGCAAAGAAAGCAGACCATCCAAATACTAACTAAAGGCAAAAAGTAAAATCAACTCTCCAGGAAAACAGTCAAAGAAAACGTAAAAGAGTACAGAATAAAACACCTAGTATATAAAGAATAATGGAGGAAGAATAAGAAGGGAGAGAAATAAAGAATCATTAGACCGTGTTTATAATAACTTAACAAGAAAGCCAAGTTAGACTGTTAGAAAGTAAAGAAGCTACCATTGAACCTTTGGTAACCACGAATCTAAACCTAGCAATGGCAATAAATACATATCTATTGATAATCACCCTAAACGTAAATGGACTGAATGCACCAATCAAAAGACCCAGAGTAACAGAATGGATAAAAAAGCAAGACCCATCTATCTGCTGCTTAAAAGAGACTGACCTCAAACCCAAAGATATACACAGACCAAAGGTGAAGGAATGGAAAAAGATATTTCATGCAAACAACAAAGAAAAAAGCAGGTGTTGCAGTACATGTATCAGACAAAATAGACTTCAAAACGAAGAAAGTAGCAATAGATAAAGAAGTACATTACATAATGATAAAGGGGTCAATACAACAAGAGGATATAACCATTATAAATATATATGCACCCAACACAGGAGCGCTGACATATGTGAAACAAATACTAACAGAATTAAAGGAGGAAATAGACAGCAATGCATTCATTTTAGGAGACTTCAACACACCACTCACTCCAAAGGACAGATCAACCAGACAGAAAATAAGTAAAGATACAGAGGCACTGAACAACACACTAGAACAGATGGACCTAACAGACATCTACAGAAGTCTACACCCAAAAGCAGCAGGATACACATTCTTCTCAAGTGCACATGGAAAATTTTCCAGAATACACCACATACTAGGCCACAAAAAGAACCTCAGTATATTCAAAAATATAGAAATTCTACCAACCAACTTCTCAGATCACAAAGGTATAAAGCTAGAAATAAATTGTAAAAAGAAAACAAAAAGGCTCACAAATACATGGAGACGTAACAGCATGCTCCTAAATAATCAATGGACAAATGACCAAATTAAAACAGAGATCAAACAATATATGGAGACTAATGACAACAACAACACAAACCGGCAACTTCTATGGGATGCAGCAAAGGCAGTTCTAAGAGGAAAGTATATTGCAATCCAGGCCTATTTAAAGAAGGAAGAACATTCCCAAATGAATAGTGTAAAGACACAATTACTGAAATGGGAAAAAGAAGAACAAATGAGGCCCAAAGTCACCAGAAGGAGGGACATAATAAAGATCAGAGAAGAAATAAATAAAATTGAGTAGAATAAAACAATAGAAAAAAATTCAATGAAACCAAGAGCTGGTTCTTTGAGAAAATAAACAAAATAGATAAACCCCTAGCCAGACTTATTAGAGAAAAAGAGAATAAACACCCATAAAGAAAGAATCAGAAATGAGAAAGGAAAAATCACGACGGACCCCACAGAAATACAAAGAATTACAAGAGAATATTATGAGAATCGATATGCTAACAAGCTGGAAAACCTAGAAGAAATGGACAACTTCTTAGAAAAATACAACCTTCCAAGACGGACCAAACAAAAAACAAAAAACCTAAACAGACCAATCACCAGCAACGAAATTGAATTGGTAATCAAAAAACAACCCAAGAACAAAACCCCCGGGCCAGATGAATTCACCTCTGAAATTTACCAGACATATAGAGAAGAAATAATACCCATTCTCCTTAAAGATTTCCAAAAAATAGAAGAGGACGGAATACTTCCAAACCCATTGTATGAAGCCAACATCACTCTAATACCAAAACCGGGCAAAGACCTCACCAAAAAAGAAAACTACAGACCAATATCCCTGATGAACATAGATGCAAAAATACTCAACAAAGTATTAGCAAACCGAATTCAAAAATACATCAAGAGGATCATACACCATGATCAAGTGGGATTCATCTCAGGGATCCAAGGATGGTACAACATTCGAAAATCCATCAGCATCATCCACCATATCAACAAAAAGAACAAAAACCACACGATCATCTCCATAGATGCTGAAAAAGCATTGACAAAATTCAACATCCATTCATGATAAAAACTCTCAACAAAATGGGTATAGAGGGCAAGTACCTCAACATCATAAAGGCCATATATGACAAACCCACAGCTAACATCATACTTAACAGCGAGAAGCTGAATGCTTTTCATCTAAGATTGGGAACAAGACAGGGATGCCCACTCTCTCCACTGTTATTCAGCATAGTACTGGAGGTCCTAGCCATGGCAATCAGACAAAACAAAGACATACAAGGCATCCAGATTGGTAAAGAAGAAGTCAAATTGTCACTATTTGCAGATAACATGATACTGTACATAAAAAACCCTAAAGACCCCCACTCCAAAACTACTTGACCTAACATCTGAATTCTGCAAAGTTGCAGGATACAAAATTAACACACAGAAATCTGTTGCTTTCCTATATACTAACGATGACCTAACAAAGAGAAATCAGGAAAACAATTCCATTCAGAATTGCATCAAAAAGAATAAAATACCTAAGAATAAACCTAACGAAGGAAGTGAAAGACCTATACTCTGAAAACTACAAGACACTCCTAAGAGAAATTAAAGAGGACACTAACAAACGGAAATGCATCCCATGCTCTTGGCTAGGAAGAATAAATATTGTCAAAATGGCTATACTACCTAAAGCAACCTACAGATTCAATGCAATCCCTATCAAACTACCAACAGCTTTCTTCAATGAACTGGAACAAATAATTCTAAAACTCATATGGAACCACAAAAGACCCCGAATAGCCAAAGCAATCCTGAGAAGGAGATATAAAACAGGGGGAATTATGCTCCCTGACTTCAAGCTCTACTACAAAGCCACAGTAATCAAGACAATTTCATATTGGCACAAAAACAGACCCACAGACCAGTGGAACAGAGTAGAAAATCCAGACATTAACTCGAACATATAAGTTCAATTAATATATGATAAAGGAGCCTTGGATATACAATGGGGAGATGACAGCCTCTTCAGCAGCTGGTGTTGGAAAAACTGGACAGCTACATGTAAGACAATGAAACTGGATTATTGTCTAACCCCATACACAAAAGTAAACTCGAAATGGATCAAAGACCTGAATGTAAGTCATGAAACCATAAAACTCTTAGAAGACAACATAGGCAAAAATCTCTTGAATATAAACATTAGCAAGGTTTTCCTGAACGCATGTCCTCGGGCAAGGGAAACAAAAGCAAAAATGAACAAGTGGAACTATATCAAGCTGAAAAGCTTCTGTACAGCAAAGGACACCATCAGTAGAACAAAAAGACATTTTAGTTTGGGAGAATATATTCATAAATGACATGTCAGATAAGGGTTTGACATCCAAAATATATAAAGAACTCACATACCTTAACAAATAAAAAGCAAATAATCCAATTAAGAAATGGGCAGAGGACATGAATAGACACTTCTCCAAAGAAGAAATTCCGATGGCCAACAGGCACATGAAAAGATACTCCACATCGCTCATCATCAGAGAAATGCAAATTAAAACCACAATGAGAAATAACCTGACACCAGTAAAGATGGCTAACATCCAAAACACAAACAACAACAAATGTTGGTGAGGATGTGGAGAAAAGGGAACCCTCCTACACTGCTGGTGGGACTGCAAATTAGTTCAACCATTGTGGAAAGCAGTATGGAGGTTCCTCAAAAAACTCAAAATAGAAATACCATTTGACCCAGGAATTCCACTCCTAGGAATTTGCCCTAAGAATGCAGCAGCCCAATTTGAAAAGGACAGATGCACCCCTATGTTTATTGCTGCACTATTTACAATAGCCAAGACATGGAAGCAACCTAAGCGTCCATCAGTAGATGAATGGATAAAGAAGATGTTGTACATATACACAATGGAATATTATTCAGCCATAAGAAGAAAACAAATCCTACCATTTGGTACAACATGGATGGAGCCAGAGGGTATTAAGCTCAGTGAAATTAGCCAGGCAGAGAAAGACAATTATCAGATGATTTCACTCATCTGTGGAGCATAAGAACAAGGCAAAAACTGAAGGAACAAAACAGCAGCAGACTCATGGAACTCCAGAATGGACTAACAGTTACCAAAGGGAAAGGGACTGGGGAGGATGGGTGGGAAGGGAGGGACAAGGGGGAAAAAGGGGCATTACGATTCGCAGACATATTGTAGGGGGTGGCATGGGGAGGGCTGTACCACTCAGAGAAGACAAGTAGTGACTCTACAGCATCTCACTACGCGGATGGACAGTGACTAATGGGGTTGGTGGGGGGACCTGATCAAGTGGGGAGGTTAATAACCATAATGTTGCACATGCAATTGTAGATTAATGATACCAAAATAAAAATAAAAAAGAATAAAAAAAAAGAAGTGAGTTAAATGAAAAGAGCTTAGACTAAGAGGGCATGTGCCCGTTTACTTTATAATGATATATTTGAAAATTAAAAATCCTCACGGACTGTTATTAGCCAATCCAAATCATAAAGACAGGTTAAAAACTCCAACCCAAGTATCAGCAAAAGCAGCAGCAAATATATGTAACTGTGTGTGTAAATGTATATGTGTGTGGAAATAATACAAAAAGCTGTAAGCATGAGAAGTTCTAATAACTCATGACATTAATACAGGAGAAAAACCACAAATGTATCAATAAATGTAAAAATTCTTTGGTAAAATTCCACAACCCCTCATGATAAAAATTTACAGCAAATTGGAATAGAGGGAACTTACAAAAACTGGAGAAATGTAAAAGGCATGGCTTTTAGATACAAGGAAAGAGTGCTTGTTACTTCTATTTAACAATTTCTTGAAACTCTAGCTACCCCAGACCACCATCACTGCCCTCCCCTGGGGGCTTGTTAGGAATGCAGGCTCTCAGACCCTGAGCTACTACTGAGCCAGGATCTTCTTTTTAATATGTTCCCCAGGTGACTCGCATGCATTTTGAAGTTTGAGAAGAACTGGTCTAACTGGGGCAGCAAGACAATACATATATTTACAAATGGAATAAAATATTGAGTATAAAAATTAGAATGGAACAGATATTTGTATTATTTACAGATAATATGACTGTCTACATAGAATATCTAAAAAATCAGAGAAAAATTATTAGAAGTATAACAAAGTTTAACACATTTCTGGATATCTGGACAACATACAAATTAGATTTACATATAACTAGAGCAAGCATTTAGAAAATGTCATTTTGAAAACTGTTGCCATTTTGCAATGACTATAGAAGTATCCAGTGCATATGAATAAAATATGTACAATACCTTTATAACAAAATTTTAAAACTTATTCAAAACATAAAAGGTGAACCAATGGGGAGATATGCTGAAATTATAGATAGAAATACAATATCCTGAATACATGACTCTGGAAATAACTGATCTATAGAGTCAATGAATTCCAATCAATATCATGATAGTTTATTTCATGCAAATTCATAAGCTGTTTTTAAATTTTTTTTTAATGGAGGTGATAAAGCCAACACACAACTGAAGAAGGAGATGAAGCAGAGGGAATTTTTTGCCTGATATCCATTATTGTAATGCTATAGAAATTAAGGCCACAGGGAATTTGGAACAGAGAGGGAAAAAACAGGCAAATGAAACAGAATAGAAACAACAGTACTAAAAAACTCAGTATGTGTTCAAGGGAGCACTACCAGTCTGTGGGAAATGATGGAGTAGTCAGTCAATGGTTAGCCTTGTGGGAAACATATATCAAATTGGGTTCCTCCTTACACCATATGCAGAATTCCATTCAATATATAAAATGACTTCAATGTAAAAAGAAGAACTTGAAAACATTTTAGGAGAAATGACTGCCAAGAAAAAAAATGGTACCTTTCTGGAAGTAGTTATTTCCAACACTTAAAATCAACATGGAATTGCAGAATATATAAAGAATTCCTAACAATCAGAGAAAAAACAGCCCAGGAGAAAAATAAGCAAGACTTGGGCAGAAACTTTTATAGAAGATGACATGTGAATGACTAATCATCATATTTTTAAATGCTCAAATTGATTAGTTATCAGGGAAATTAAAATTAATATCACAATTAGTATCATTTCATAACCACTAGACTGAAAAAATATTTGACGAACAAAAAAAGAAAGCTTTTACAAACTACATATGACTACGCATCCTGCTTACTCCAACACTCATAGAGAATCGCTGAATTTTATTCACACACGCTCACACTCACATGCACATAGACACATCCAAAGTTAAAATATGGTAAAAACCTTTTTTAAGTCACTTGAAATTTATTGCCTGTTGATTCTTCATTCTAAAATATTGAACTCTTTTTTCAGTGTTTGAACTTCTTATTGAGAAATTAGAAAAACTACTTTTTAAATTAAACATAGTTAATATTGTTTATAAAGGGAAGGAAAATGCCTGGCCATGAGATATTTAATATTATACTGATTAAAAGTGCATTAAAAAAAAGGCATTTCACCCTCATTTTATCAGCCCAACATTAAAAAGTTCTTTAACCTTGTATAAAATGTTTTCATACTCCTTGAAAGCCTTTTTTTAAATAAATGAAGGATATTAGAATTTTAATGCAGATCACAATAAATGTTCTGATTGCGAATGCCACCAAGAAAGGCCGTCAAACTGACTGAGTTTTCAAGGATCAAATGCTTATTTTTAGGGCCAACTTTCGAACTCTGTTTTAGGCTCTGGGACTCTCACTACGGCTTTGTCCACTTGGACCAGCTCTGTAAGGGTCTGAGCAGCATTCAAGGATTGTACGTAAGCTTACAGACTTAGGAGCCAGACACTGGGTATCAGCACCCAGATCAGACACTTAATAGCTGTGTGACCTTTGGTAAGTGACTGTGCTTCAGTGAAGTTTTTGATTCCTAATATTAATAAGACCGACTGGAGTACCTACCTCATAGGGGTGGGGCACTTGTGACTTAAAACATAAAGAGCTTAAGTAGTGCCTGGTACACAGCAAGTGATTGCTAAGTGTTAGCTATTATTATTAGCATTACTCACATTCAATAATAGATTGCACTGCAGAAAATGGCATCTAACAATGGTCATTTCAGGCAATCTAAATAGCTTTTGCTCTTGACAGTATTTTATACTTAAAAGTTCCCAGTAAATATATAATGCTAACTACATTTATAATGGTAAAAGTGCAACAAAGATAGTCCCTGGCAATAAGAATATATAAATATATTAGTTAAAGAAATGTTCTATTTTTTGTTTTCCACTTCCGTTTAATGTGCCAGACTAATATGTCTATGAATGACTTCCTATTATGGTCAGTATTATTAGCAGGTTTTAATTCTCAAGCATTTAAATTGGGTGTGCTGGAATTTGGTTCCAATTATCTCATGATTTTGCCCTAGGGAATAATTTCTCTTACTGAACTGAATAAATATTGCATATTATTTTTACTAGTGGCAAAACAGTGATTTCAATTTTGCAAGTCAAAATAATGTTTGATCTCTATTATCATTTTGTTTGAAAAAGATGCAGTCATAAAGTACGCTTAGCTATTTTTGTTGTTTGAACACCCTAACCCCAGCCTTCACTGTGTAGGTAAGTCATGATGAAAGTAACAACTTGATGTTATTAATTGTCTGTTACTTCAGTGCTAGGCTGTGGTGGCTGCATAAGATGAGGGGAGCAGGACATGATAACTTACATCAAGGATCTTATATCAGTTTATGGAGACAGAACTAAACACCCAGAAGAACAGCGAGCCATACCAAATAGTTTCAGGTCGACCTGTGATAGTGTACAGGGGTCTAATAAAAAATAGGAAAGAAGGCAGTGAGGAGGGCAGCAGTTAGATGTTTCATGGATGAAGTGGGAATTGTAATGGACCTTGAAGAAAAGCAGACTATTTTTTTATACATCACTTGCACTCAATTTCAGGCATTAAGACTACAGCAGCTTCATATTTTGACATATGCACATTTCTACTCTATGATTTTTTTGTTTTATCTCAGTTCCCCCATACTGTGATTTATTTTTTTAAATTCCTAAATAGAATATTTTTTGAAAACCCTAAGTACTTTCATTTAAAGGAAAACTTTAGAGCACTGCCCTAAATGGAAAGTCAATACCACTTGCCATAAAAAAGGGGAAGGCATTTGAAAATACAGTGTCAACAGAACAGCCTTGTTAGGTTCTATCCAGAAATGCTGCTTTCCAAAGGCTCTGGGCTACAAGCCATTTTTGTCTTTATTTAGAAGAGATATTAAGCAGATATTAAGAAGTGTCAGAGATTTAATAACACTAATACGACATTTTCTTCCATCCATCCTTCCCACCATCCTGCCTCCTTTCCTCCTTTCCTTTCTTCTTTCCAACCTTCCTCATTTTCTACTTTTGTCTCTCCCACCCTCCTTCTGTACTTGTGTCCCTCTTTTCTTCTTTCCTTCCTTCCTCCCTCCCTTACTCCCTTTCACAAATATTTATTGAGGACCTATTATGTGCCAGGTATCATTCTGACACTGGGGATGCAAAGGTGAAGAAACAGACAAAAGCCCTTGGCTTGATGAGCTTATATTCCCAGTGGAGGAAGATGGACAGTAAACCAAGACACAAGGCGTGTAGGTCACAGGTGCCGTGAAGAAAAATTGAGCAGGGAGTTTCAGGGAAGCAGGAATAGCATGGACAGGGAAGGATTCACCAATAAAGTGAAAAATAAGCAGTGATCTGAAGAACAGGATGGAACCAGCCATGCAGATACTTAAAGGAAGAGATTTCCTGGCAGTGGGAACAGAAAGTGCAAAGCCTATGATATACAACATGCCCAGTACGTTTAAGGAACAGCAATGCGGACAGAGTGGTGGACGTAAGTGTGTGATGGGGAGAGTGAAGAGGTCAGATCGCTGGGAGGTGGATGGTAGAGATCAGATCACACAGACCTTCAAGAACTTTGACTCTAAATGATATGAGAAGCCACTGAATGGCTTTGAACAGAAAGCAGTGTAATGTAACCTAATTATTGTTTTTGTAGAATCACTCCATCATGTGCATAAATAGACTGGAGGGGGGCAAGAGTTTAAGTAAGAAATTCATTAGGAGAGTACTGAGATAATCTAAGAGAATAAATGATAGAATATTTAGTCTCGGGGGTAAGCACTAAAAGTAGTCATAAATATTGGCTTTGTGGGCAAAGTGTACTCACTTTTCTCCCTCCTCCCCCATTATTAAAAATAAGATCTCTATTTCAGCACTTATGTATTTATAGGTCTGTTCTCCCCACCCCATGGCTATTGTCAGTGACCAACAATCATCTGTAATTCTTAAGTGTTTGACCACAGTGCCTGACAAAGGTGCTTAAAAGGTCCGTAAAACTCAATTCTAAATTAGTGGAATAATGAAAGGCACAGAGGCAAGAAGGTTATGGCAGATATTTGGCATAAGAAGACCTCTGCAAGGAAAGCAGAAGGGGCATGAGCTTTGGAGAGAACAGTCTCTCAGGAAAACTGAGGCTCTAGTGAGAATGTGTTTGACATGAAGGAAGGAGAACTGAGAGCAGCATAAAAAAGGTAGATTTGAAATGATAGGAAAGAAGAAAAGTTTCATTAAAAAAAAATGTAATATGGGTAAAAAGGTAAAAATGGGCTCACGATTTACTACAAAGTTTTTATTTTTAAACCAGTAAAATCCTCCTATATCCTTAGATTTTAACTACTAATTCACTGAATAATATCAATATTTTAATTATTTTGCTGCTTTAAAGAGATAAAAAGAATTGTTCAAAGCCAATTAACTTACACACAGATGAGGAACGTGTCAGTTTCAAAGACTGGCATGGAATTGTTCTTTATATATACAAAATATCCTGACATCATGAGGGTGTACCATGGTTAACTAAGTATATTTCGAGGGATTCAAAGGAACAGGGATGACACCTAAAAAATCTCTACTTCCAAACAAAATGAGTGGGGAGCTAAAGTGGGACAGGGAGAGCAAGAGGCATGACCTGCAGCTGAGAATGGCCAAGAGGAACTGACGCATGAGCTAGGACCAGGAGAAGAGGTGGCTGGGAGGGACAGGGGTCTTGACTTCCCACAGATGTACTTCTGATATTGTGCCATGGAGATGTGGCCCATCTTACACAAAGCAACCAAGTCAGAAAAAAAGGAGAAATGGATGCATGACTGTCCAGTTTCTTGCCCATAACCTGGGGAACCCGAGCCTGGCATGGAGGGGAGACAAAGCCAAAAATTATTTTACAAATAAAAAGAAAGAATGACTTTTGTTTCCTAATGTAGGCCACCCACCTTATAGACACGGCCTCCTCACTGGCCATGCACACCTGTCCTTGCCCCTCTGCACTCCTCTTCACCAGCCAACAGTAATGACTTCTAAGCTCTCCTTAAGCAAACAGCAAATCCTGAATTATCTGGCTTTACTTCATTTCCCAACAATCCCCACCTTTTCCATCCTCAAGCTCCTCCCCAGTTACATAACTTCCCAGTGAATTCTAGAGAAGTTACCTGTTCTAACATTATCCCCTACTTCTCCTCCACCCACCTCCACAATTATATTTATGCCCTTCTCTTATTTGACCTCAAGGCACCCCTCCTACCTCTCTAGTATGTGATACACTTGTAATTCAATACCTGTCTTCCCAAGAAGGTACAAAATTGCATGCTACATAGTAAGCTCTTAAATATTTGTTAACTGTCAAATGTTGAGTGCAGACTATTGATGGACGTAAAGATTTCAAGACAGTAGCTGATCATTTATTGAAAATGTAAAAGGTTGTTAAATCAATTTACATTTCAGATAGAGTGCAGCTGGATCTCAGATACACTAAAGAGTCCTGAGTGAATAGGAACAAGCTTTCTTTGAGACTACAAGAAAAGGAAACTCAGGTATGTTACAGAACATTGTTTAATCTTCTGCATTCACAAATTAAAAAAAAATACAGTGCCTTTTAAACAAAATAAAGTTCACCTAAAGTATATTTGAGAATCAGCTCTTCAGAGGGAAAAAAATAAAACTGACTTGGAATTTAGTAATTTACTTTCAAGTTGGTCATTGAATGGCTACCATTTAAATATTTGTTCTTGAACTAACAATAAGCAAAGAAATATGTGAGAGAAACTGAATTGAAAAGGGTGTTTATTTGGAGTAGTTTTGAAGAAGTCCTGTGAGTCAAGGTCAATACTCATATATGTGTGCTCCGAGTACTGGGGGGCACTTTATTCTCATATAAACCCAAGTCTTAGATACAGTTGCTAGCCACACACCAACAACAGCCTCACTAGCCGCTGCTTTACACAAACAGCAATCAAGTAGCAAGAGGGGGTGATTCCCAATCCTGAGTTACTTCCTGGTATGTGCCAGTGTTTAATCTGCACATTAACTAACTTAGGCTATCAGAGTAATTTTTAATGTACCAATGCTATATACTGTGAGAAGACCATTTTATTTCCAAGAGAGCTAAAGAAATTGCCAACAACTTTTAACTCTCTTATTAAAATACTAACTCAGGCAAAGAGTCTTTTGTTGTGACATTAACGATCTATATGCAACGTTGTGATTCTGAAGTGCCTGCCATTTTCAGAGCATTGCATGCGGAGAACTTCCTCAGTTCAGAGAGGCCCTACTACTAGAGAACATGTATCTCAGTTCACCTGAGTTACGAATTACTCTTAAAAGGACAGAAAAGGTTATAAGTGGGATAATACTGACACCAACATTCACAAGGCATCAGGTTTGGAAGTATTTAGCCTTGGAAGAGAACATCTTCTATCATTGTTTATATGAATATTTATGAAGCATCCTCAGCAGGTTTAACTTAGCTCCTGCCCAATTTCCTTGTAATTCAATTAGTCCTAAATGCAAGTCCTCTAAATTGGGGTAGTTTGGAATCAGTGCCAACCAATACCACTGTCAATAGCTCTCTACTTTCTGCCTCATTCTCACGTCTTTTTCCCTTTTATGTTATTCATACATTTCATTCACATGTCCCCAGCCCAATCCTCATTCCTTTTCTCACTGAAAAAATGTACCTCAAGATGGACCTGTAAAAGCACAAACCTGTGGTCAACAAGAGAAATTTTGAAACCATGCTATTGTTTTGTACCTGAAGAGTATAAAGATATTTTACGAATGCTTATGATCTAACACAGCTATACTATAATCAAATATCAGTTTTGAACCATGAAAACATTCCTAGGATATTCATACACATCGAGCTGTAAATAGAGTTTTCTGTCTGTCACTATCTGAGTTTCACACATCTGGATTTCCTGTATAGCTTCTGAGAGTGCTCCATATCTGTCTTGGAGGATCACTCACTAACAGAGGAAGCAGAAAAAAAGGCTGCCCCTAAGAAAACTACTAATTTTAATAAGGTGCTTTGCAAAAAAAAAACAAAAAACTTCCCTTTATCAAAATCAAACTTTTGGAGTCATGGACATTTTCATTCCTTAAGCACTGTGAAAAACATAGAGCAAGAAAGCCCTGCCACTGTTTCCTGTGCCCTGCGCTACGCAGCGGGGCCCCCTGTGCTCCCCAGGCATTGGGCTGCTCATCTCCAGATCAACGCAGGCCAGCAACGTCAGAGGACAAACAGTCCCGCAGAAGCTGACCCCATGGCTCTGAAAAGGGATAGGCTGCCCTCTGATACACAAACCACAATGAGGTAAGGAGGAGAAACCTACTCCTCCTTTCAATAATAAAGAATGTTTCTTTTAAGCCCTCAAATCTCTATCTGGTTCTTTGCAGACACACATGAATGACAGCTAAGGGACCACGCAGGGGGAGAGGCACTCCCACATCCGCTCCTCACCATTCCTTGGTGGTCTCACTAGGGAACATTAATGCTGAAAGCTATTGTTAAAGAAAAGTAAGGGCATGCTTGCTTCAGTGCATTTTTCCTCTCCATTTTTATTTTAGATAAAATCAGGGAAAGTGAAACATTTATGTTTCTTATTATTTACAATAATTACTGTTTCAGGAAGTTAGCTTATCTTGTTATTGAATACCACAGGAAATCTGCATGTTAACCAGCCCTTAAGACAGTTGCAAGAATCATATCCCATCGTTTAATTTTATTTTTCCTTTTTTACACAGCCATTCCCCTATTGATAATGATATTCAATATTGTATTCATTCCATTTTCCACTATTATGAAGAATGCTTTTAGGAAGTTTTTAATTAGAAAAAATGTTTTCTTTGTATGCCAAAATGAAAGTTTATAAAAAATATAAAAAACCCAAAATGTGAATATTTAAAAGTATCTACAAACCTGCCTACTCTGAAATAATCACTGATTGGTTTGATGGTGTATGTGTGCATGAGTGTATTCATACATTTATCCTTTTATCTCTGAGTATATGTAATATATGTAAATGTGTTTTATATGTATTTATATATATGTAAGTAAACAAGTGATCAATTTATAAAAATTGGATAGTACTAAATGGACTTTTAATAACACGCTTGTTTTTACTCCTTTTAAGACTTTTGAAATAGCCAAGAGTATCCATTTTCCAACAACATATTCACAAGGTTTGCATTATTTTAAAATCACCAAAGGCAGGCAAAAAAAAAAAAAGCTTTCTTGAAAGTTATTTTTCTAACATTTGAGAAAGACTAGAATGAATGAGGCTTGATGTATTGATTTAAAAAAGATAAAGTGAAATCTAACTTCAAATATTCAAGTCTTCTTTACAAAGTAGAATAAGGCACATTCTTATTCCTTAAAAAATCTGACATGCTTAAGCTAATGTCTCCAGCTGAAAGGAATAATTTTATGGCCTTGCTTCTAAACTGTATACAATTCCTCTTATTTTGATTCTGCTGTCACAGACATTTAATTAATAAGTGTCACTGTAGCAAAGGGTTTGTCTATAATTTGATTGAGTCACCCATGTCTGAGTCATCCACTTCTAATTTCTAAAAAAACTCAAATGCAAGATATTTGGCTAACATATAATCACCATGGACTAGGAACTGAAAAAGAATAAGCCAATTATAGCTTTCTTGATGTACCTCTAGCTTTATTTGAAAATTCTATTTTGCTAACAGAAGTTAAAGTTTTCCTCACTACGACAGTTCCTTAGCATACTTCTATTATATCTGTACCAAGTCCCCAACTCACCCTTTTTTATTAGTTAGCCATCGATCACCATCCAAAGTCAGTAATACTGACTGTACACTTAAAGGTAAACATAACTATAAAGAGGAAACAGGAGATTCTAGATAGCAGGAGTTTGTAATCTAATAGAGGAATTGCACTAAGTGACATATTTAAGAACAGATACACATGTGCCAGAAAACAAATTCATACTTAGTAACATCAGCCTACAGAGTTCCTAACAGACATATAATAAAGCTTGTTTAAGAAGGATTGAGGGAGCAGTGACAGACTGGAAAGGGGCCTGGTTTTTGGAAAGAATAAAATGACCTCAAACTGGGAAGAAGAGCTAATAAACTGGATTATAGAATCGGGATATAAAAAGAGCTTAATAGCCCAAATCTAACAATATGGAGATAAACAGGAACACATCTGCCCTTTGGTTAGAACAGAAGCATCTAACTGAGCAGCTACCAAGGGAGAAGGAGGTGGTGACTAAGCTGGACAGTTTAGCGCAGTATATATCAATACGTGTCACCAAAAGGACGTGGGAGCCAAAGAGTCTATATGATTTGAAGTCGCATTCATTGACAATGTCCAGGAGGAGCTAAAAGAAAACAGTCTCTTGGATGCCCTGAGCTACCTGAGTCATATCTGAAAGAGCTGCTCATCTCTAGGCCACAAACTGAGAAAACAATGTTGTGAGATAGGAGTTAGTCTAAAGGAGAGTAACTAAGATCTGAAAAGACAGATGGCATAGTTAACTTAAGGAATAGAACCCACAGAGGACAGACTCTATAGGTAAAGACACTAAAAAGTGTCAAGTAAAATGAAATTTCACTTGCCTGTATGTCACCAAGCTTCAGGCATAGGAGCAACATGGCTTGGAAGCTTCGTGGACGCAGAAGCTGGTTCAGTGAAATCAAGAACCAGCTAACAGCTCAAAGCTGGGCAATACCACTTCAGAACCGCCTGGAGAATGAGGAGCTCTCTCTGTGAGCACAGACAGGAGGACCAAGCAGCGGCCTTTTAAAGGTCAAGTCATAGCTTGCAGTAGCTTGAAGCAGAGGGCACCACTGTCTACTTGCAACCTGAAGATTCTTATTCAAAGGAAGTTTATACTCTTCTTCATTTTCCTCTGTATTTTCATTTACCTTCCTTTGAACTAACTAAACTTCTGCACCCTTCAACCCTCAACTTAAACTATTATATCTTTCAGAATATGTTGACCAATTTAAAGTTTTGAAACAAAAACAATATAGGCCAAAGATTTGCTAAACTCTGAAAAAGCAGAACACTACCTACCTACATCCCCGCAGCTATCTCCCGAGGCATGAGGCAGTGAGCTCCCTTAATGAAAATAACTTCTCCAAACGTGCTATGGTAAAGCACTGAATTCAGAATAATGTGAGTTCATATGAACCTGTCAGAATCTGTAGAACATAAAATACTTGGGGGCATGATTCATACAGGTCAAGGTACTGCCCCAGTGCGTTGCTTTTTATACTTTAAGCGTATATGGGTCACCTGGGACGTTGATAAACTGCAGGCTGTGACTCTGTAGGGCTGGGGTGGGGGTCTACAAAGTTCCCAGACAATGTTCAAGCTTCGGGTTCATGGACCATGCTTTGAATAGTAAGGTAAGGTGTATTACCTGTAAAGCATCATTGCACCAATAATTACCTGAGGATGCCTTTGCTTCACACATTAACATTTCCACCAACACACATTACAGAATTTCTATTTTTTGAAAATTAAAATATATGCTATAATAACACAATAAAAA
This sequence comes from Smutsia gigantea, assembly GCA_032199065.1. Taxonomy (NCBI): domain Eukaryota; kingdom Metazoa; phylum Chordata; class Mammalia; order Pholidota; family Manidae; genus Smutsia; species Smutsia gigantea. The sequence continues at coordinate 69,609 of JAVSCE010018790.1, forward strand.
TCAGACATCCAGTTTGTTTTTTTCCCAAGTACTTAAGAGGATGACTATACCAACCCACTGACTTGCCCTCTACACTCAGATTACTTGAAAGTATCAATGGAAAATCCCATCAAGATTAATGGCCAGTGTTACACTGAATTAGTCTGATTTTACTTTTACTTATTTAGTATTTGAAAGACAGTCTCTGATAATAATTAGAATAGTTTTTTTTCTTGAACTCAATTTATTATAGCAATAATTTGGAATCGAAGTCTAAGTCTGAGTCTAAGATCCCTTTGCTGTTGGTTGATAATGATGTTTAGTAGATGGTCATCTGAATGTTCCCAGCTTTGTTTCCTTTAGACTGAGTTTTAAGGTATCCTTTTAAAAAATATGGTGTGAATTAAAAGTATTGAATTTTTTCCATGTATTCACCAGAAAATATGAAAAAAATTAATAATGTTATTTAGACCAGGATGTTTACTTCCTTATAGAAAACTCAGAATGCCACCTTTTGAGTTCTGAGCCTTTATCCTAAATCCTTACACATGGTAATTGGGGAAACTTGGATATCCTTTTGAGGTAGATATTCAGGATCCAGTCCTGCAGGGCCATTGTCCTAGACAGAGAGACTTTGGCCTCCTGTTCTCACTGAAACATTCTTTCCCTTCACCTCCTTCAAGTTTTTACATAAATGTCTATGTGAAAGGCACTCTATCTAAAATTGCATTCCCTCCTGATACTTCTCAGTCTTATTTTTGTACTCAGCACTTATCACCATCCAACATACAATATATTTACTTATTTTTCTTGACTATTGTCTGTTTTCTCCTGCATTAATTTTCTATTGCTGGTATGATTAGTCACCACCAACATAGCGGTTTAGCAATGAAAATTTATTATTTTGTAGTTTTGTAAGTTGGAAGTCTAACACAGATCTCAGTGGCCTAAAATCAAGGTGCTGGCAGGGTTGTGCTCCTTTAAGGAGCTTCTAGGGGAGAATCTGTCTCCTTTTGCCGGCCTCTAGAGGTCACCTACATTCCTCGGCTCCTGGCCCATTCCTCCATCTTCAAAGCCAGCAAGCTGCATCTCTTCTCATCATGTCCCTCCACAATACAGCCAGAAAAGACTCTCTGCTCTTAAGGACTCACGTGTTTAGATTGTGCCCACCTGCATAATCTAAGACAATTTCTACATCTAAAGGTCTCAGTCACATCTGCAAAATCTCCCTTTCCATTTAATAACAAAATTCGTAGGTGTGTGGAATAGGCAGTGAAGTTTTGTGAGAGCCATTATTCTGCCTACCATATCCTTCACTGAATGTAAGATCCATGAGATTATAAAATTGTTTGTTTTGCTGTATCCTGAGCACTTTAGAACAGCACCTGGTATGTAGTAGATGCTCAAAAAAATTTTTTTCAATTAATGAATGAATGAAAGCCAGATTTGGTTGCTGATGAGAACATATTAGAAATACAGGTGCTAGATCACAGACTTCTACAAGCTGTGTTGGAAGAATACAACACTTGAATTAAACAAACTTTAGTCTTCATTTGAAAAATGAGATGATCACTTTGTCCACTTCATAGAGTGGTTATGATTGGAATCAATATGATATACATTGAAGTGATATGAAAATTCTTAAAGAAATGTAAAGTAAAACAACAAATGCTGGCGAGGATGCAGAGAAAGGAGAACTCTACTCTGTTGGTGGGAATGCAAATTGGTTCAACCATTGTGGAAAGCAATATGGAGGTTCCTCAAAACCTAAAAAGATAAATACCATTTGACCCAGGAATTCCACTCCTAGGAATTTACCCAAAGAAAACAACTTCTCAGATTCACAAAGACATATGCACCTCTATGTTTATTGCAGCACTATTTACAATAGCCAAGAAATGGAAGCAACCTAAGTGTCCATCAGTATATGAATGGATAAAGAAGATGTGGTACATACACACAATGGAATATTATACAGCCATAAAAAAATCCTACCATTTGCAACAACACAGATGGAACTAGAGGGTATTATACTTAGTGAAATAAGCCAGGCAGAGAAAGACAAGTACCAAATGATTTCACTCATCTGTGGAGTATAACAACAAAGCAGAAACTGAAGGAACAAAACAGCAGCAGACTCACAGAACCCAAGAATGGACTAACAGTTACCAAAAGGAAAGGGACTGGGGAGGGTGGGTGGAAAGGGAGGGATAAGGGGAAAAAGGGGCATTAGGATTAGCACACATAATGTAGCAGGGGGGCACAGGGAAGGCAGTATAGCACAGAGAAGACAAGTAGTGATTCTATAGCATCTTACTATGCTGATGAACAGTGACTGTAATGGGGTATGTGGTGGGGACTAGATAATGGGGCGAATCTAGTAACCACAATGTTGCTCATGTAATTGTATATTAAAGATACCAAAATACAAGAAAAAGATTGTGTATTAATGATATTTTAATAAAAAAAAAGAAAGAAATGGTCTAAACACTCCAATTAAAAGTAAAAACAAGAAGAGAAAAGAACTTTAAAGTATTAACACTATGCTTTTAAAGTTAGCCTTAGTATCCTTATCTAAAAAAATTTTTCTTCAAACTCAAAGAATCAGCAATTCTGGTCAGAGGTTCACTCTCTAGGTTTTCAGAAACCCCATCCAAGATTCTGAAAAAGATATTTGGGAAGATCCCACAGTGAGTAAGCCTTGGCCTTCTCTGTTTTCTCTTCCTGCCAGACATGCCATCATCAACGTCAAGGCCCAGATGGAGTACAGCATGCTTGGACCATCTTAGGAGGTGTCAGGATGGCAGGAGGTGACAGGGTGTCTCCCCAACTCAATCTAGTCCAGGCTCTTTGCTGGTTTGAGCATATCGCCCAGTTCCTCCAAGCTTCCCTTCTGCCTGTCCATCATTCTCAGTCCCATGTCACCAAAAGATGTTGGCAAATAGTAAGCACAATGGTGCAGAAGTAAGGTACTACCAGACTTATTAGTTTGCTTCCTTAGGATAGACTAAGACATGATGTGTCCAAAATACTGTCTTCATAGAACACAAGTTTATAACCAATATCATAGTAAGGATAGCAACATGCCAGCAAATACTTTTATAACATTTTTTGCTGATTTTTCCAAAAATAGCAGTTGTAACTGTCTCATTTGTAGACTATCTGTGCATGGAAAGGAGTCTTTCCAAGTTCATTGACAAAATTTGCCAATTTTATTAAATTTCTTAAAAGTACAATATTACTTTAAAAAACAGATGTTGCCTGGAAATCGCATGCTTATATTTACTAGAAGAATGAAAATCAAAATGTTTAAGAAAATCTTCTCTTGTTTAAAAAAAAATCTACAATGCAAAGATCAGAAAACATTTTTTTTTCCCTAGGACTCATTTAATTAAACATAAGAGTAGGCCAAAACAGCAACAATAACAAAGCAATATTAATATAGATAGGGTTTCCTTCTACAGGTCTATGACCAGTTGACCCTTGAACAACACAGGAATTAGGGATATTGAACCCTGGAGAGTAAAAAAAATATATGCATATAGTTTTTGACTCCCCCTAAAACTGAACTACCAACAGCCAACTGTTAACTGGAAACCTTGCCAATAACATAACAATTAACACATAACACGTATTTTTGTATAAGTCTGATAGGCTATATTCCTACAATAAAGTAGGCTAGAGAAAATGTTTTTTCAAACTGTTGCAAATTTCCAAAAATGTTTCCAATATATTTATTGAAAAAAATCTGTGAATAAGTTGGACCTGCACAGTTCAAACCTGTGTTGTTCAAGGGTCAACTATATATGGATATATGAAAACATTAAGATGTTTGGTGAAAAGCTAGTCACTATCAATCAACAGGTGTATACATTATAGGGAAAGTTCAGCTGACATATTGTTAAGATAACACAGCAATTCTCAGAGTGTGATCTCCAGGCCAGCAGCATCAAGACCGTCTGGGGACGTGTCAGAAGAGCACACCTGGGGACACACCTCAGACCTAAGTGATCAGAAATTCTGGGAAGGGTGTCCAGTAATGTGTGTTTACCAGTCCTTCCAGGTGATTCTGACACTCACGAAAGTCCGAGAATCCCCTTGGCAGGAGTCACAGTGAAAGCCCTTTTATTTTCTTACTCCAAAATATTGTGCCTTACTTCCTGACACAGAAGCCTTGCTTGATGGTTTGTATGGAAAAGCACAATTGCTCATTAAAAGGTAAAAATTGGAGTCAACTATTAGCTGTTTGGGCTAAGTTATATCTAAAAATAATGTGGGCAGATTATTTTGAAAACTGGGTATTTGACTCAGCTGAAAACATGATAAAGCCTCCCCCACATGCCAAATCTAAAATCTCATTTATTTTTCAACAGTTTACATAAATCACTGGTGCAAAGTGAGCATTATACATTATATTAAGAAATGGCCTTGCAGATATTAACAGAAATCTGGCAAATTTTATTGGAATTCTTATCTTGTCCTTTAGATTTATTTTTCCAGAGATTGATTTCTTCTTTCAACAAGAACCAAAGAACCTATGAGTGCAAACATGAATAAGCAAAACCTGACAAATAAAACAACATTCTTTTATATACAACTCTATCTTAAAGCTTCCAGTCTTAACAAATATGGGTATTTTTCTCTGTGAGTTGAGTACAAAACACACGTATTATCTACAGTTTCATTCTAATAACTGAAAATACCATTTTTACCATCTTACCAGTAATTGCTATAATAAAAGTGAAGCCAACGTGCTGAGACAGCCCAGAGGATGTAGTACCAAATTTTTCCTGGAGAACCAGGGACAAGAGTTGGGCTGTTGAGCTGGGACTTGGAAGGTGGGTTTCCAGGGTATAAAATGGGACTGAAGACCTTTTCCACATGAGAAGAGTGCTCACAGGAGAGTACACATCATAAAGGGGCCTAGTGGGGTGAATCTGAAAACAATGGAGTTGCAGACTCCTGAGTTAAGGGGGTCTGGATTTATTTGCAGCCAGTAGAGAGCCAGTGAGAGTTTCTAGGCTGTGGATTTACATAACACAATTTGTTGTTAGGATGATGGGCTCTGGCAAAAGTGTGAGCTCTGGACTGAATCTCAGAGACTCTTGTCAGTAATTTTGGCAATTTCAAATTCTACAGAAGGCTGGACCAAAGCAGGGGTGGGAGAGGTGAAGGCAAGAACTCGAGACATTTGAGCTTGTTTTGAATGTAATGATTGAGGGGAAAAAATAAGAAACAAGGCATAACCTTGAGCTTCTTATTAAATATTCTTAACAATGTGTATAATGCTTATTTTGCATTAGTTATTCATGCAAACTGTTGGAGGCTAAATAAATAAGGCTTTTATACTTAGATGGGAAGGGAGGCACTCCTCTCAGGTCTCCAGCTGGGTCACGGGAACAGGTGGGAAGTAGTGCCACTGGGAAACAGAGTAGGCGTGCATGTGTTTCTTAAGCAGCAATTCTCTGAGTGGAGATTGGTGAGTCTTTAAAGCAGTGGAGTTACTTGGGGCTTTAAATATACTGTTTCCTGGGCACTGTCCCCAGAAATTCTGATGCCATTGGTCTGGGTGTTTGGCTTGGGCATGAGATTTTTTAAAGTTCCCCAAGAGATTTATGGTGGATGAGAACTATTACTTGAAAATATAAGTGACAGCTTTTCAATTTGATACATCAAATTTAAATCTGATGCTTTGAATTTTCATTCTGTTGATTTGCCTAATAATCTGTTGTGATGCTAATGTAACCAGAATGGTGTATATTTATCTCCTAAGGATGATGTAAAACCAAATGAGATACTATGTGTGAAAGTACAGAGAGCTGGTATGTATTTGGGCCCTATTAACAGCACCGGTGTTTCAAAACTTTCTTATAGAGAGTAAATACTTAATATAAACCACTGGGAAAGTACAACAAAGGAGCATAATTTCCTCCCTTTCATCTTTTACATGTAGGCTATATATTTTTCATAAGTACTACCTGTTACAACATATAATTAGTGTATCATATTTGGTAGTATGGGATTTTTTAAAAAAAGGAATCAGAGGGGCTCCAAATTCAAACTGGATGTCAACACTCATTTTTGAGGGGTTAACTTTTCTTCATAAAATCTTATATATGATAAATCCTATAAATCCTAAAATCTCTAAATTGAGTTTGCCATACTCGATACTCATTAAGACTTTATAAATACCTGAACAACATCAACACATGTGTGATGTTAATATACTAACATTATGTCATTTGGGGCTGGGTTGTGCTGAAGAAATTGATCTCTTCCAAGCTTTAAAAATTGTGACTGAAACTTACCAGCAGGAAAATCTGGACAGAGATCTAACTACAATGTTCTTAAAAAAGACGAAAAAGCCTAAAACAAAGAATGAATATATTTCTTTAGGGAGCTGATTTAAATTTTTTAATTATTAGGAGAAAGAATCCATAGAGAAAAAAAATTTTTGAAGTCATAAAAAGAAATACAAAAAAGAGGAAATATCAAAATAAAGGGCTCAGTGGATTATATTTTGAAATAAGATGGATACAAACCAAAATAATAGATCATAGTAATTTTGTATACACAAATGCGGTAAAATTCCATCTGTAATGTGTAAAATCGCAAAGCAGATTTTACCTACTTTTAAAGTTTTTCAACATGGATGGACCTAGAGGGTATTATGCTGAGTGAAGTAAGCCAGGCAGAGAAAGACAAATACCATATGATTTCACTTATAAGTGGAATCTAAAAACAAAACAAAACAAAATGAACAAAACAGCAGTAGACTCACAGACACTGAGAAGTGACTGGTGGTTACTATGGAGAAGGGGGTGCAATAGGGGAGGGGGAAAAAGGGGCAGGAAATCTCAATCATAATGTAAGTTGTTCAAGGGGATGGGAGTGCAGCATGAAGAATATAGTCAATGCTCCTGTAACATCCTCCTAGGTTGACAGATAGTAACTGCACTAGTTGGGGTGAGGATTTAATGATGTAAGTAACTGTTGAATGACTGTGTTGTATACTTGAAACCAGTGTAAGATTGTGCATCAACTACATTTCAATTTAAAAAAATAAGTTTTTCAGCATGAATGTTGGCACTGGTCAGGTCAGGGTCCAATTAAGATTTCTTAGCTCTGTGCATTTATAGTATTTAGCTCTTTCCACTTTTACCAGTCTCTTAGGTTTCAGCTTATGTTGAACATTTCTAAGGCCTTTATTTAACTTACTCTTGTAGGCTTTTTAAAACGAACACTTTTTTTCTCTTTAATAAGAGGTTTACTGAGCACATACTATTGCAAATGTTACTCTGCCAAAACACAGGTGACTCTGTGCTGCTGTATTCTCTGTGAATGAGCTCATCTAATTTGTTCACCACCAGAAGTCTGGGACAGCCTACAAGTAGGATCTCAGTTCTAAATATAATACTAAACATAAATATAATGATATGTCAGATATACAGTTGGTATATGAACCATTTGGTAAGCTGCAATAAAGATCCACCCCAAATTTAAACAGGCCTATCCTAAATTTACAGCATATTTAACATAGTTTATTGGATAGTTAAATATGTATGTATGTGTATGTGTATATGTACTCATATACACATATACAATATGTGTGTTGTACTCATATATACATAAAGCACATTTTACTGAATGTTTAAGACAAAGTCATGATCGGATATGAGAATGAACGCTGCATTGGCTGGAATAAAGCATTTATTAGAGAGAATAAGGGTCCTGGTGACCTGAAGTAGGACACAGAGCTGAGGAAAAGAAAATGAAACTCTGGAAGATGAACTTTAAGGGTCTGACCAGCCCCCAACCTGTCCGGCTTTAACTTAGTATTGTCTGAGCAGGAATTTTATATTTCAAATAGAAGCTTCCCAATTATTAATCAGAAAAAGTTTACATGTAGTAGCTCAAAAAAGTAGGCTTAACTATCAACTCAATAGACCAAAGTAAGGCAGACATTAAAAGAATGCATCATAAGAAACATATTGTACATGTGTCCTGACTTTTCCAATTCGGTAACTTGAAAAGATTAATGGGATTTTGCCACCGTAATTTTTGTTGATGACAATGCTTGCTCTCATGATTCCTGAAGGCTAGTGGAAATTTATGTGTCTGTATATTAATTTCTCTCACAACTTGTGATTTCTCAAAAGTAAAATAACTTCAAAAGTCCCATAGTTGTGGAGAGAATTTTGGGTAAACATTTACAGAGTAGCTCATAATACATATGAGATTTTTCTTTAGTTTTTGACAACCATTACTTGTATCTGCAGTTATTCAGTAAATAGGATGCCCTTTAACTGCTTTTGGCGTGACAAAAGAAAGCTTCTGACATTATAATTTAAATATTTTATTTAAAAATGCACTGCTACAGCATCACTATAAAATTGAGAGTTGTGTGATAAACATAATGCTTCTTTCTCAAAATGTAAATACTTACTTTACCTTTTAGCTATTATATTCACCTATCCATTTTATTGTGTTACTGTTCCCAAATAAAAAATCTATAGTAAGTATATTGGTACTGTATTGTTACAGGTAAATGACCCCTAATGTAAATGAGGTTAAGAATATTTAAATTGGAATTAGACCAATGTACTTCTCTTGTATTTTTCATTGTGAAATAAAATACCAGTTGAAAGGTAATATACATAGTTAGTAGGTAGGTATGTCTGACTGAGCAAACCAAACTGCTTTCTAGGACTAGTTGCAGAAAAATTCCATGGCTTTAAAATTCACTTAGCAATTAGAACTGGCCTCAAGGGTAGTACCCACTCACCATGGGAGTAACCAAGGACCGTTAAGAAAGTTCTTTGGCTTTAGCTTCTGCCTGATAAACCCTGGGTAGCATTTATGAGGACAGAGTGGCCTAAGAGCAGAGCCCATATCACTTGTGCTCCAGGCCTATTCTGCATTTCCAACCATTTATTGGTCATCCCTACTTGGGCAACCACAGAATCCTCACACTCAGCATATCCAAACAGAATATATCATCTCACCCTAAAACCTGCTACCCGTCTGGTGCCCCTAGCTCAATGAATAGCCCACTAGTTGCTTAAGGCTTCCATGAATCACCAGGCCCCATTGAAAAAGGTGTTCCACAAATATTTGTTAAATGAATAAATCCAAATGGAGTTATGTATAAAGGCCACAGGGTTCAGATTTCTGTTTATGCCCTTAGCTATCTGGTCAAAGTTCTGCAGGAAATAGTACATGATAATTAGCTATGGGTTATTACAAAATTACCTCCCCTCCTCCCTCCCACCAAAAATCCAATCACTAGTTAGATTAAATCTATTTGACTACTTCTTTCAGTCTTGGTAAAAACTGTAGCAATCATCATTATATTTAAGAAAATTAAATTACTAATACCGGTTTACCCATTTCTCCAAGAAAATGAAATTACTTCTCTACAGAATTAAAATACCATTTCCTTGTACTTGATGAAGAAGCCAATTTTCTTTTGTTTACTGCCTCAAAAAAGAATATGTGTCTAGACAGAAAATCAGTGAAGTTTTTCAATGAGATACCTTTTTCTACTAGAAAAAACTCCATTATTCCTACACAATTACATGAATAGCTCACTGTGCATCTCTGCTTACTTCCTAATTTCAAAACTGAAACAAAAAATGGTGAAAGAAATTCTAATGTATATTTTCAAACATAGAATTTTGATACTTATTAAACAAAACAAAATACAATGGGGATTTATATACCTTTCTTCAAATTTCTAAATGTTGTTATAATTCATTCTGAAAAGTATCAAACAATTTTATTCTCCATTCGCCATGTGGTATTCTTTGCAGTAGTTCTCAGACTTTAGCACACCATCAGAATCTCCTGGAAGACTTTTTAAAATGCAGGTTTCTGGCTCATCCCAGAGTTTCTGATTCATTGGGCCTGAGACTGGACAAGAGAATCTGCATTTCTAACAAGTTCCCAGGTGATATCAATGCAGCTGGCCTAGAGACCATACTTTGAGATGTAACTTGTATATGCAAGTTATGGTAGAAAAGCACCTTTTTTATCATTATATCTTGACATGTACTATCCCTTCTTCCCTGTTTATTTTGGTCATCAACATCTAACTCAGTTTTGCTGCCCAAATATGTGAAACATGTACTCATTGCTGAAACTTCTCAGAACAAGTGTACATAAAGAAGAGACCTCTTTCTGCAAGCTTAAAAAATGAAATGGAAAAACAACCCAAAGGTTGCTCTATAGAGGTTTTTACCTTCACAGAAAATATGTTTTGCCTCAATTACGATTTCTTTGTTCAATAGCTAAGCTGGCATTTAAGCTGGCACAAAGACTAGGAGCCATTAATTTGATATGATGATAGTGTAGCTCTTTGGTAGCTCTTTGCAAACCCTGGAACAATGAGGGCCCACACAGAAGTGCATTTGAAGTTCTAGTTTCTTCTCTCCTCTCCTTTCCTAAATAGTGGCTGCTCATTCCGAATCCCCACAGCTACAAAAGAAAGGGGAAGATTTTTTATTTTGTCACATCCTCCACTATTTAAGCTATCTTACAAGCTTAATTTATAGGAGCAATGTCAAGTAATCCTCTTCAGACACTGCAGAACTAATTATGAAGTCCACCCACAAAGTGGCACTTTGGACTCTCTGAGCTCCACAGGCTCTCCCTCACCTCTACGTTCCTCCGTAGTATTACTGGGCTGAGAAGAGCAAGTTGAAAACCCTACCTTGAGTTGGGCTTGCTGGACAGGTTATGTTTGTCTTGTAGATTTGTTATTTTATCTTAGAAAGAAGGAACATTTTAAGAAGTTCCAATTCTTATCAGTTCTGGCATAAGCTGAATCAAGTAAATGGTCTAAGAATTTAAAGAAATGATGCCCTCAGTAACGGCTTCTGAAGAAATCAGGTACACCATTCTGTCACCATTACAAGGTACTGCATAAGTTCCCACTCTTCTAGAAGGGTCTTTTAGAGTAGAGACTCTGTATTGTTCAACGCTTTATCCCTAAAAATTAAAATAGTGCCCTATAGATAGAACACACTCAATATATAACATCTATTGCCTGACTCTCTCTATAAGCATTATAGGTGACACACAATAAAAATTAAAGTGTAACATGAAACTAAAGTTCATAAATTAAATGTTAACAAAGAGAAATTGCTTCTACAAATGAATACATAAATCAGAAGATACCCTATTAGAATATAACCTTCTCAAACCCCAGTCTACAGATACATCCATCAACAGAGTTCTGGCAAATGTTAAAAATACACATTTAAATTTCAGGACTTAAATATCTGGTTTTGTACTGGACAGTGCCCAAACTAGTAAAACAATTTTCACTTAAATCGTCTGTCAGTTTATAAATAGGAAGGTATTCCTCATAAGACACCTCCCCCCATCTTTATATGGGGAATACAGTTTGGACAAAACACTTTCTCATTATTGTATAGGAAGGGCACATAATTATTAGGTAAGTAAGTGTTGATTGCTATTTTTTTTTAACACCAATGGTTTCCTCAAAGTATCTTCTCCACTTTGAGTTGTATCAGCTTATAGATCTTTATAGCCCCTTCAGCTGAGTCTCCTCACTGCAGACTCTGCCTGAGTTCATGAAAGAATGCATCCAGGGAGGGATCCATTACAAGAACTTCAGCGGCAACCAGGTCATGCCACTCAGACCTGGTGCTAGAGGTCAGCCATGACTGCTGGCAACTCTATGGTCTACTCTTCTTTCCGGATTACTCAGCTCCTGAGGTCAGTACTCAGCTACTTCACAGACACAAGACCCTGCGTCACACACTCCAATTACAACAGTCTCATGCCACAATGCCTTATTGCCTGTTCCAGCTTTGGCTCTCCTGTGACCCAAGACTGCCTAGTCCAACCGGACTCGCTTACGCCCTTTGGATTCTGTTCCTCTAATGAGTCACAAGACAAGCCTCTAGGGAGAATCCAGTTCTCCCAAGTCTCTTCTAGCACTGAGTTCTCTTTTTTTTCTGCCAAACTCTGATTCTCTTCCCAGTCCCTGTTGCTGTAATCCCACTGAACCCCTCATTGACACACCAAGTCCTGGCAAGGTACAATTCTGTGGTCTTAAATTCATTTTCAGGGCTCAGGGTATAATAATGAGTAGTCAGGTGACACCAATCAACCACACTGTACAAAGAGGACAGAAATTGGGGTGGAGGAAGAATAGAGATGAGGACCTCAGTGCTGAAACATATTTCTACATATAGTATAATTGGTGAATTCTCAATCCAGGGAGAATCAAATTGTGCTATTTTAGCACTCCCATAAGAATTCTAAGTCATTTCTGCACAGAATTCCATTTTCTGTAAAAGTTCCACAATTTTAGACATACCTTATCATCTCCTCATGCCAAATAGTTTCATATTTTAAGAATTATAAAATGCACTCATCAAAAATTCTTGGCACACCACATACTATGTATCACGTTTATATATATTTAAAAATCCTGAACAAATTTCTCTTGAGGTTCTGTTTAAAATATAAACATAAGTCCAGTAAAATATGACAGAAAAACAGAACATCAACTCAAAGACCAGCACCTGCCCCACAGGTGCTGTATTTTGAAATTTTGTTGAAATTACCCTGAAAATTAGTTATGAGTTATGTAGTATAAGAACAAAAGCAGGCTACAGTATTTCCTTCCACTGGACAACATTAAAGCCTCAGAAATGAAATGTCCGACCCTCTTCTAGAAATAAAAATCAACTGAGAGGAGTGGCCCAGAAAATATTAATGCAATCAGTCTGCAGGCTGCCAGCTAATTTACAATCCATGACAAGCAGAGCCAAGTGAGAGTCATTTGCGTTTGTTCATGTATAATGGGAAGGATGAGAGTGAAAGGATCTGCTGAATCAAATTGCATTTGACTGAGGAATGACAGAGGAGTTTTCTTCAATTAATAGCCAGCTGCATAACCTGAGCTAATGCCAGCTGGGCTTTCATCTTGAAGTGACACAAAAACAAATTATTCTGTACTCGGGTGTTGGCTCTAATGCCATTATTCAATCTATCCATAGTTGGAAGAGGGTGATTATACTACATGAGGTTTCTGAACACATTTGGCAACTGTTTTAAGGATACCGAGTTTATGCAGGTCGTTAAAATATCCAAGAGGAACCACTCAGGCTCACATACTGGTTGGGATGAACAAATTCTTAGGAGGGAGGAACCAAAGAGCAGAGAAAGAGTCTCATTAAGGCTGTGCTGATTTCTTTCACTGATGAGGGAAATCCATATTCATATTCAAGTTACATGCTCAAGGAGGGTTTTACTAAGGACATCCAATTGAGGGAATTTTTGAAAGGGAAAAATGAAGACTACAATGACATTAAAGGAATCCAATATAGGTTTAAAGAAGTCACAGTACATTCAGAAGAGATTAACAGGCCTAGCTGCCGGGACATTTCTAGTGAGGTGCCCGTCCTGGTGGTCCCCAGTGCACATGTCTTCTGGCTGCCCGGCTGCATTCCCGGCTGTCTGGATGGAAGAGCGCCCACCCACAAGCCCGACCTTTTCATCACAGGAAAGTTTCCGAGGTTCCATGTGTCAGGAAAACTTCATTTACCTATCACTTCAAGTAAACACCTCTCCTATGGGGAATCCTTAGTGAAAAACCCACTTGAAACCATCTAACCAAAGAAGTGAAGGTCAGAAAAAGAAAAGCTACAGAAGAACCTAAGTACAGGATACACAGACATAAAATAAACCCTCCAACTGATGAAGCAGTAGCAGCTTGACCTGTGAATTCTTTGCTATCTTTTTGCTCCCTCAATTTTCAAACTGTAGCCCTGGAAATATAAACACACAATTCTAAACATTCACAGGCCTGCGGCAGCAAAATACCACAGACCAGCTTCACAAGCAGGGCATGCAGACCATAAATCCTGTAGTGGCAGGAGGGGTAATGCAGAAGAGGACCATCAACCATTCAGCACCCTGGGCAGAAGGAAGAGGCAACTGGCAACCCATTCCTGGATTCTTTCACTCATGGGCGAAGGTCTCAAGGATTGAATTACCCATTTGACGCTAGTTCTACCCATGCCAGAGGGCAAAGTTACAAGACTGCCAAAGGCCACAGCTGCTTTGGATTTAGGCAGCATTGCTTGGTCTGTAATGGGGGCAGAGAGCAGGTCTGTGTGGAGAAGGGCTGGGAAAGGGGCTCCTCAGCATGTCTGATCATGAACATTCCCATTCTAAAGAGGATTTTAGACAAGGACTCAGGGAACAATGATCCCAGGATTTGACTTTTTAATTGGACAGCATGAGAAAGAAACCTAGTCTGGCCATGTGATACTGCTGAGAAACAGTCTTTGCTGCTGGCTACACAGAAAGGAAAGGGCCAAACAAAACCCATCACTGTTAGTTACATTCTGAGCAACAGAGAGTGAATCCTACAACCAGCTGGCACCCTGTGCTGTTAGTGGTTGGTCTGGGAGACCCTAAGCTATTAGCTGAATGCTCTCTTCACAGTGAGTACTGGGTTGGTGAGCTGGTAAGGAGCTGAATTAACAAGAACTTTCTCAAATTCTATCTACATATAATGTCAGTGGGAGCCCTAAGTGGGTGCCCAAATCAGCAATTTATAGCTAGAATACAGGCATAATTCCTAGGTATGAGTATTGAAGGACAATGTTCCCCAAATATGTGTTTACCTCTTTCAACAAACACTCAAAACATGAAAAACTTTGGTTATTTTCTAGCTTTCTGTACATCAAAGCCAAATGTATGAATGGCAACAGAAAATTTTGATCATTAATGTTTAAGAGCTTTGTTTTTATAATCTTTTTTATGGAGCTGACAAAGCCTCTGTTTCTGTACCTGGGATAAATGATACAATACATATGGATGTATTAGCCTACTCTCTTACTGAAACATGGATATGTATATAATTTTAACTGTTTCATTCAGGAACTGACTGTCTATTTCATGATTCGTCATTTCCTCCACATTTTCCTTTTGACATTCTCTTCATCAGAAAAAAAGGACTGATAGAACTGGAAACAATTATGCAAAATGCATGTTCCCGGCTCGATGCTAGAAAACTT
This sequence comes from Smutsia gigantea, assembly GCA_032199065.1. Taxonomy (NCBI): domain Eukaryota; kingdom Metazoa; phylum Chordata; class Mammalia; order Pholidota; family Manidae; genus Smutsia; species Smutsia gigantea. The sequence goes on from JAVSCE010018790.1 coordinate 84,650, forward strand.
TTATACGTTTTCTTTAAACCAAACAGCCTTCTAAAGGTAACACCTAATCACATATAGGACAAAAGAAGCTCAGTGGTAAAGACATGAACCAAAACATCACTTCCTCCAAGGTTTATGCGATTAAATAACTTGATTTAAGAGAGGTCTACATACCATTGTTTTATCCCTGCATTTCACATCATTCTTCTCATAAGCTTGTCATTTGCCTGTCTTCCTTTTAAAATTTGATTTCCTTGAAGGTGGGGACTACATCTTATTCACTGTTCCACTCTCAGTGCCTTGAAGAATGCCTGGCAGCTGGTAGCTAGTCAGAAATGTCAGTAGCAAATATAAGCCATACTTCACTAAGAATGCAAAGAACTGGGTTTTAAATTCAGGAATGTCTCATTTCAACACCTACCAAGTAAAGAATATTGGAGTTTATCAGTGTTGTTTAGCACAAGAATGGGAGTTGAGATAAGTTTATCCAATTTCATTCTAGATGTGTTCACAACCAAGGGGTTCTCAAGAAATACTTGACAGAATTCATGTATCCAAATTAGTTAGCTGTTTCCCCAAATCATAGATAACTGGAAACTAAAGATTCATATAAAAGTCCGCCTGCATGGAAGCAATAGTTTTCATTAAACATAGGAATGAGCATTTACTTTGTTAAACCATAGGTTGCCTTTTCACCTGGATTACAAGAAAAATACTCCAACGCCAATTTTACTTCAAAGAATCCTGTTAAGTAAAAACCTAAGTGTTCTCCGCATGAAAAATTCTAATGTTTCCTTACTGTATAAGTTCACAATGTAAATATAATTAGGATGGCATTTCCTTTCACAGCCTCATTTAAAAAAACAGGCATTTGAAGAACCAGGATTTTGACAAACTAAGTAAACTAACTTTAAATCCTGTGGAAAGAGATTGCAGGTACAAGGCCCTAGAAGGATTTTCAGGGGAAGCTTTGCTGATGAAGCCTAGGCCTGTTTACACCAGCTTGCTTTCTGAACTCCGGCTCCCCCTCCTCTAACCCCACTTGTGGCAACATATGTTAACAATAAAAACATTTAAACTAAAAACATGAACAGTAGGTAGAAAGCAGTTGCTTGCTTTAAATGTAACCAATTTAGGGATGATAAGGCCAGCTTTTCCATTAGGTATGGTAAGTACCTTGCCCACCGCCCACAATTCTTTTAGGAATCCATGAAAATGTTTTTGTGTCTTTTGAAAGCAGAAAAAATATGACTATAACCCAGCTTAGATTATATCTGTCCTTATATCAATGCATTGGTAAAGTATAATTTTTAGTATTGCTTTTTCTTATGTAAGAAGAGACCACAGTGCATCGAGCCCACAGAAGTCACAGCACTGACCTAGCTATTTTTAATCTTTATAAATCTTCCATGGCATTAATATGTGTTGGGATGCCAAGGACCCATTAATGTTGTACCCTTTTATTTCTTTATTCCCCCCAAAACATGCAAAATTCTTATCACTTAGATTGGATATGGATAGGTTATCAATGGATATCAATCACAAAATCCAATTCAACTGGGCCACAGAAGAAAAAAGGTTTCCTATGAAACCCTTCCATTCTCCATCTCACATCTTTTACCTGGAAAGCAATGACATAGAAATAATCACTATTTCACAGGAACCAAGAAAGATGGATGACTAGAACATTGTGCCTTGATAAAAACACTAATTGAGAAATGCTTACCCACAAAGCTTCAGTTTTGTTTGGAGTCTTCATTAAGTACCTCTCATTACAGAAAAAGGCAACAAGTAATAGTTGAAATTATGTTTTAGCATTATCTGTGAATTGTACTTATCCAAGACCTTTGTAAATTTATTATAGTAAACAGAAGTAGTAGTATATCCACAATCCAAATCCCAGGATTTGGAACAGAAAATTTTAGGATTTCTAGTATATTCTAAGTAGTCTCTTTTTAAAAAATATATATAAAAGAAAATTAAACACCTTGCCTACATAATATATGATTAATAAGGCAGAATAAGAGAGTGAGAAATATTAAATTATATAAGAAGAAAATAAGTAATAACAACCTCAAGTAAACATTTGCTTTTTATGCAGATAAAATTTAGCCTTTTTTTAAAAAACATTTTTCTCTCTTCTTCACTAAGTTAGGAATAATAATCTCACTTAGATATTAGTGGCAGGTAGAGAGGACCTGCCACTGAAAATAAAAGCAAAAGTTCACTTTTTTCCTTTTCAAAATATAATTTGCACAATTAGGCTGTTAAATACATGGTCATCTGATACTATAAGAAAGCAGAACATTAAAAGATTTAGAATTCTATTCTGCTTCAATGTTATGAACAATTGCTTAAATATGGCTTATTTTTTGGGATACAATACATCTCTGAGTACTTGTCACGCATCCTTCCTTTCCTATTCTGATAACAGAACGCAAATCTCCTAAGGATGGAGCTGGCTTCCATGACTAGGATTCCCAGAGGCCTAGTCAAACACATGATTTATTCTAGTCCAGCATTTAATCCAAGTCCACCCATGTCAAGCCAGGTCTGAGTCTTTGTGGGAACCACTGGTAAATAAATGCTCCCGTGCCACTGAAGTTACTAGAGGCAGAATTACACCTGGTACGGACTTAGTTTTCTTTACCATCACATAGGAAATGGCTGAGAAAGACAGCAGCAAAGAGGGGGAGAAAAAGAAAGACAGAGACTAACATCTAATCACATCACTAAAGTACCTAGATTGAACCTTGTACCCTTGAAAACCACTGCACTCCCTGGATTTCCCAACTTCAAGATCCCATAAGATATCTTTATGTTTGTTTAAATTTAGTTCTATTATTTGCAACTAATGGGGGAGAAAACTCTAATACACTATTTCACCACATCTTTCTAAATGTTAAGGAATGTAATAGAAATCTTGATATGATGCAAATCCACTCTTGCATACTTACCCTTCTCTTTGCTGCTTTGTATTTGATTGACAATAAAATAATCCAGTTGTTTCTTGTCACACCACTGGGGCAAACTGATTGATGGACTGATTCATTTATTCATTCAACAAATGCTTACTGCACATCATTATGTGTCAGGTACATGCTGAGATTCATTATTGAACAGAAGAGACAAATGGTCTATTTTCATAATATTTAATATGGTGGGTGGAAATCAACAATTAATAAGTAAAGAGATAGGCCATGTATCTATGTTGGATAGCTATATATGCTACAGAGTAAATATATAGAAATATGAAGGAAAGAGAATGCAGAATGTCTGGGCTAGATGATGAGTTTTGTTTTGTTGTTTTTTAAATAGGTGGTCAGAGAAGGTCTCATTAAGAAAGTGATATGTGAGCAAAGATGTAGAGAAAGTGAGTTCTTTAGTGAGGAAGGTATGGGTCCTGGAACAGACTATGTATAGGAGTGCCCAACTCGGTAGGGTGTATGGCCAACTTTCCTTTAGGAGTTAACCTATTTACACAAAGGAGAAACTCCCATTGATGGCCCACTAAGAACCTTTCTCTGCTAGCTGTCTGAGGGAACTGGAATATTTGTTTTGTTTCACTGGGCAAACAGAAGTATGAGTTAGGGATGGCTGTAGGTTCCATGAATCATTATTATTTCCAGTGTGCACTCTCGGGCATAAAGGCTGTGATGTGACTTGCTGACTAATTTTATGAAGCACCTGGAGCACCTCGGGGCAAAGGCACTATGTCAACACCAACACTAAACAAATAGCAATAATTGGCCAAATCCTCTGGTGGGGTGAGGCAAATAAAATATGCTCCCTCTTGGAAATTCATGACGTCTGCCAGGTTTACCACTTGGCAACCTGGGTTAAGCAAGAATGAGGCAAAGCATTGTTAGAAAGCCACTTTTGCTACCATTATATAACCATTGTATATGGCCTCCAAACGACAACTGTGAAATATTGAGTATTTAACAGCAGATTAAAGCTGAATATGTTTTTATTTCACTATCAAAATAAGGTACTGAATAACCACTTGAAATTTTACTCCTTATTTGCCAGGCAGTTTCACTAATAGTCAGAAATAAGAGTAGAGTGATATTCATTAGATAAAAGCAGAATCATTCCCCAATAATTTTTAGAGTACATATGTATCTCTATTTAGCAAAAGGACTTTTTAAAGCATTGCATCTCTTATGGTTTCTCAATGTGAATTTTGATTACAGAAACTTTCCCCAAACAAAAATGGTTGGTAGGCTTCCAGATGGTAGATGGAACTCTAAAATGTACATAACATATTAACTAGATTTCTTTGTGTGTCTGAGGATGATATAGGGAAACATACCTAATTTCAATGAAACTCTTTACCCACGCCACTCCATACCAAAAAAAAGTCATTCTTAAACAAGGAAGTGCAATATATGTACACAGTTTATAAACAAACATCAGGATTTGAATTTTAGCTAAAACAAGGTATTGCTCAGGATAAACCTAGTTTTCTCTATTAACTCCAAAGGTCAATGGGGAAAAAAAAGCATTAACCACTTTCTCAAGCTATTAACTATCCTTGCTCTTAGAATTATAAGACACTTTGGTTGTTACACTTTAGGATTAATCTAGTATGACTTTTATTTCACAGATGAAGAGAATAAGTATCAGAGTGACCTCTTCACTAGGAATATAAAAATCAACTATAATACCTCAAGCCATGGCTACGACTAGTATTTGGGGATGTCCCTGCAGATGTTTTCCTATAAATTGCTATATATACACACATATATATTCCTTATTTTAAAAATCAATCTCTCATTTTATTTATATTTTTTTAACACATAATGAATATCTACTATGTCAAAAATGCTCTTTGCACACCAATGTTTCATTACATGCAGTACTTTCATAAATTAATCCTTATTGCTGGATATTAGGGCCCGTTTTTATTTTCAACTATATTAAATGGTGATATAGCTAAATCTTTGAACACATGTTTAATTATTTCTTTAAGATAAATTCTTAAAAGAGAAACTGATTCATGGAGCATGGGTTTTTCTCTTAGGTTTTTGACAATTACTGAATTTCCTTCTAGAAAGGTTATTCAAAATTTCACTTTCACTTCTAGTAAATTAGAATGTTCTAATTTGAACCAATATTTGGTATTATCTCACTTTGTTTTCTTAATCTTAGATACTCTGATTAGAAAAAAATATTGCTCTGGTATTGTTTAATTACATTTCTTCAAGTTTGGGCTTTTATTCATGTCACTGGAAAATTGTGTTTATTTTCTTATGAATTGATTATGCACTGATTTTTCTATAAGGGTGGTCAGCTTGTTATTAATTTCTAGGGATTTTTTTAACAGATTAAAGTGAATATGCCCTTTCAGCAATGTTGGAAGTAGATTCTGTTGTTTGTCAGGTGCCCTTACATTTTATTTATGGTGTTTTTTGATATGCAGAAACATTTGATTTTTTAATGTACACATACCTATCAAACATCATCATGCTTCCTAGCTTTGATGATATATTAGAAATACCACCCCACTTTGAAATTAAATATTCACCTATATTTTATTATAGTCATTTTATACTTTCTAGTTGTCACATTAATAAAATTATATATTGTAGGTGATATTTAATTTTAATTAAAACCTTACCTAGTATATATTTTTATGTAAGGCGTAAGGAAGGAATCAGTTTATATTATTTTCTCAAACAACTAGCTATTGTCTCAATACCATTTATTTAAAAACCATTCCTTTTGTCATTGAATGAAATATTAATCATACCATAAGTGTATAGTATATGTATATACATATATATATACACACGAGTACACACATACATGCACACACACACACACACAGACCCACACAAGTCTTATTTGGAATCTACAGTCTCTTCAAATGATCTTTAGCTAGTTCTTCCCCTGAACCACTGTCCTAATTCTTCTGGTTTTTATAATGTTATAATTTCTGGAATGGTGAGCTCTACATCTCTCTACCCTTCACTCATTGTTCTTCTATTCACATTTTTCTTGGCTTTCTCAGGTATTTATTCCTTTAGATCAACTTTTTACTCCTTTGAAACATTTCATCAAAATAAAAACTAGTATCTCATTGCTATTGAGTGTAACTGAATAAATTGTATAGCTTAATTAGCCAGAACTGACATCTTCAGTCTCAAAATAGGTCTTCCTATGGCATAGTAAGTAAGAGTGACATTCAGAAACAGCCTGCATAGATTCAAATCCTAGCTTCAGCTCTTACTAGCTGTGTGATCCCGGGCAAGTGGATCCTAGTTACCAAATTTGTAAAAATAGGATACTAACACTAGTACATCATAGCACTGTATGAAATTAACAGATGGCTCAATACACAATGTGCAAAATGCTTAAATGCTTAATTAGTATGAGAAGTTATTATGATGTCTCTAAATTTTCTTTTAGTTATGATTTATTTTCTTAATTAAAAAAAACTTTCTGATTTCTTTTTATTTTCATTCATAGGTATAGTATATTTTTGTGACTGGAATCCTGTGCTATTTACAAGATTTTTTCAATTGTAATTTCTAATTGACTATTACTGTTTAATAGAAAAGCTAATGATTTCCTTATACATGTTTTGTGTTTGGCCACCTTACTAAATCTCTGTATAATTTCAAATAATCTGTCTTTCAATTCCTTCTGCTCTTCTATGTAAATACCCAAATAGTTACAAAGCTATTTCCCATGTTATATTTTAAGTTTCAAATAATTGTACAAAGTGGAGCTTCCCAAACAATGTTACATAAAAATATTTAAGTATTACATGATAGTGTTTATAATTAAGCAGATTTTAATAGAAATGACTCACACTTAAAAATATTTTTGGCTCCTGAGATAGACACTATACTTTTCCCTTTCAGTGTCCTTTTTTTTAAAAAATGATGAATGGATATTAAATGTTAGTCAAATGTCATTCTGTCATTTGTCATTAAAAGACTATTGCTCTCTCTTAACTTATTAATACAACATATTCTGTCAGCAGATTCCCTCACAATGAACTATTTACAGAACCAATCTTATTTGATACAAGCATGAATCTTTTCACAAAATGCATATTTCAATTTACTAGTATATTTAGGATATATCTATTTAATAATAAGATTGGTCGAGGGATTTCCTATTGCAATTAGGTCTAGTTCATACAATGATTGTAAAGTTGGCTTTCTTTTCATAAACTGTAGAAAAACTTAAACGACATACTAACTCATAATTCTTCAGTTTGTGAAGTTTCAAAGAAATTCTCTGGACCTGATATCTTTGCAGGGCTGTTTTTAAAAAGCAACTTTTCCAATTTTTTTCCCCAAGATATTGTTTTATCAGTTATGTACTTCAATTTGTCAATTTTGGAACTACATGTCTATTCTATATATACACACACAAAAAAAGTTTTTTATAGAAAGGCATCATTTAACCAAGGCTTTTTGGTAAATATTATTCTCTCTATATAATTAATAAAATTATATGTATATACCTATGCATGTATATATAAACAGTTATATATATATATATATATAACGGTTTCACCAGCTGTTAGATATGACTATGTCTCATTTTCTCTCACCACAGAAAACTGGGAAAGACATTTTAGGAGGTGAGAAATAAAACATCCTTTTTCAAGTTTTCACCATCTCCCGAGAGAAACACTATCATCTCAGAGATGGGTCTCCATGCCAACAGTACACACCCTGTGATCATTTTTCCTAGTCACCAGGGAGTTATTTTCTACATTTAACTTTAATAGAGTAAGCAGGGATCCCTTCCTCATACACTTTCAGCTGTAAAAGAGTGAGGAGAGATCCCCTTCCTCAAAATCAAGCTGCTAAGTGACTTAGTAGGTATTTCACAAAATTCAAAACCAGTTTAAGATTTATAACAGAAACACTTCTCAACCTGTTTGTCTCAATTTTCACAGCCTCTCTTATACAGAGTTTTTTAGCACTAATTTCAGAAACAGCATGTACTTTTCATATTATATAATATTTTGAGCAACACTGAAATGCCTACTTAGTGAGATTTCTCAAATAGCAATTTAAAATATTTTTATGCCACTCACCTGAGAAAGAGTAACAGACACAACAAACTACACTTCATATTTCAGGAACCAGTGCAGTAAACTACTGTTTAAAAAGGAGAAGGCAAGGCAAGCATGACAAAGTGAAACCGGCAGAAACCCAAGGTACTCAAAAAACTGAACCTTCCCTGCAGCAGCCCCACACACATCTCTGTCATTTACCGGGTTACTAACGAATGGCACCAAGTATGGAATACAGCAATAGCTGCAGTTTCTTCAACACTTGCCACGGGCCTGGCATAATGCTGGGTGTCACCATCAGCTCTGCTCCTCATGATAACTGAAAGGCAACACAGCAGAGAGCCCATGCTGCTTGCACCTCCTCCCAGCCAAACACCAGGGTCAATGAGTTCTTTGTGGCAACCATCTCATTATATTTTCACAACCATCTTGCAAAACAACTATTACTGTCCCCATTTTGGAGATGAGGAACCTAAATCCCAGATCCCAAGGTCACAGAGCTAGTAAATGACAATTAATAAGGTCAAAGTCCATGATGGTTGTATGGCACCACTGCTGCAAGTTCAACTCACCTTGTTTCTGAGAATAATGACCAACTTGTTCTCTACTTACAACATGCCAGGCACTGTCCTCAGTCATAAAGTATCACAAAAGAAAGGCCATGACTGCCTCTGATCCCAATCTTATTACAGAAGGAAAGCAAGACTTACAGAGATGATGACCTGCCCAAGATCACACAGAGCTGGCAGGTGACAGGGCCAGAATGTACACCCAGACTAATTCTGAACTCTGACCTCTTAATCACTCTACTTTCAGAAATGTCCACTGAGAAAGATGCCTGAATTTGGGGAATACTTTTTACAGAATTCAAAGAAATATGAAAAAATTAGCACCAGAGGGAATTGCTGTAATTTATAATTCCATGACGGGCAGTTTTCTTTACATGTCGACTATGTGGAATTTCCACTGAGGAAGGAACACAGTGAACCACAGCCAAAACTGTGACAGGAAGCTAAGCATGAAACAGCTGCAGGCAGGTAAGTCAGAAGCAGAACTCTCTCCCAAAGAAGGTCAGTTATGCTTGACTACAAAGATTTTAGGATCTTGTTTCTATGGGCAATGTAGTGATTCAGAATGACACAGATATAGCCATCTGAATAAATGGTTTTCCATTCTAAACTTCTGAGTGCATAGGGATGTAAGATGATGAAGCCCACAGAACATAGGCAAATGTATTTGTGGAAAAGTATAGGGAAAAAGAGCAAAAAGAAACATTGTTCCCCTGGCAATGAGTGTTAACTCCTTTCTTAAGGCCTTCTGGCTGGTCGCCCTGCATTCCCAACTTGTTGGAAAACTCTGAGGCTATTGACCCTCTGTAAACACTTTCCATGCAGCCCACTGGGGACTGAAGCAAAAGGAGCCCCCAGCAGCGCTGACATGTTCAGATTCAGAGGTGGGTATGCGAATTGATTCCTATCTTTTCCGCCACTTCCATCCCAATTGTAAGGCGGTATTCCAGAGTAAATGAGGACATCCCATATCCTTACTCCACATGCAAATGGATGAGACACCCTGACTTGTTTCCAGCTAGTGCTGAGAAGACCAAGCGCTTCCTTACAACATCAACCTGTGCTCAAGGGACCCCCAGTCACTTCAAGTTATTTGCTAAAGGAGATGGAATAGTCCTACTTTACATGCATATACAATTCACATTTCCTTTATTTTTCTTAACTTATTCTAATGTTTTATGTACTTTACGGCTGGCTTCCAGAGTTTATGAACCCTGTCCTTAATAATTTTCTTAAAAAATAAGCTTCCACCGAGTAGAATGTAAATGCTATTTCTTCCCTTTTCTGACTGTGCTGAGATCTCGAGGGGCAGTGAGTGCAACACAGTCTCCCTGAGGTCTGCACACTGGAGACAGGGCACCTCTTAGGTCCCTGGCAGGATTGTGATTGAATTCTTAACCTGTATCATAACATTCTGGTTTTGATTTTTTAATTCAAATTCTCTATCATTCTTTATATATTTATTTCACACTTGGCACCCACTGTGTTAAGGGCCTCTCACATAACCAGCACAACAATCCTGTGAAGGAGGAGATACTTTTGGTTTTCAAGTATTAGAGTAGAGAGATCTGAGGAGGAGAAAAGTTAAAGTGATTTGCACATGGCCATATCCCTGCCTTGGGAATTCTGCTTGCTGTGACAGAGCAGTGAAGACACTGGCTCTTAGAACACTCATTGTTCTTTACCCAAATAGTATGTCACAAGAAAATACATTTCAGGGTTTGGTATAAAGGAAATGTCATCTTTCCTGAGAAATGAAGATTGTGTTCTCATCTACCATTTCTCTTGTTTTGCTGCTAAGTTTGGCCGCCGTGTATCTGTGAGACAGATTCCCAGGTTCCTTCAGAGGAAACACATTGACCCTTATTGCAATATCCACTTTCTTTTCACCCCATTATCCCTTTTAAAATTGTGAATTGAAAAGAAAACTTTATTGCCTTTATACTTTGTGTAAGACACTGCAAGTCCTTTTTTAAATAGGCAGGACGTGAATAAATGAAAGAGGAAAAGGAGGGAAAGAAAGTGGGAGGGAAGAATGGCTGTGATGTACACTTTCATCCATAGGATCTTTTGTACCATTCTAGGCACTGCTGTAATAATTATTGAAAATACTACACTGATATTACACTGATTTACAATTTCTTATCTTTCCTCGGTGCCTGCATTGGTAGGTACTTGTCGCAATGATATCACATGGTTAGTGTTATTTCCTGGCTATGTTGGCGTCTTGGATTGAGAACTTTTACATGCCCGTCTTACCATCTTTGATAACTGGTTAGGTGTCTAAAAGTCCCAGAGACACTGAGCAAAGTTGAAGACTGCAGCCGGCCTCTCTCACTTTGTCAGGTGTTTTAAAGTACAATGATGGTTTGTAGCGTATATTTTAGAAATAATTCTGTCAGTAGGTTTATGTCAAGTAATGTATGTGCTGTGAGTTAATGTTAAGTATTTCACACTAAGCATCATGGCTGGTGTACCCTCCTTTTAGATGCTGGCATCCTGAGAGAACATGCATTTTATTGAGTTGAAGAATGAGCCAAAACAGCCACGTGGAAAGAAAGAAAACAGCACTGAAGCCACACAATGCTAAGCACAGATCGGCACTGCTGTGTTTGCTGAAATCAGCTACAAGAAGGAAAGTGTAAAATGACAAGACAATGAAATGCATCAGGGAAAACGAGAACCTCTGGAAAGAAAGAACTCAGCAGTACCAGACTTCAGCTCCTGCAGCTGGAAAGTCCCAGTGACAGAGTCACCTGTCACTAACACCCCACCTCCTTATAAAATTCTGCACTTTACGTGGAATATTATTGGTGGCTCTAGAAGGCATATGCTTGGTTGTACAGAAAATGGAAGTTTTGGAATCACTAAGCTATGAATTTGCAGATTTACAGCCAAGAGATATTTATCCATTTTCCTCCTAAAAATCCTAATTGAGCATCTACTATATACTAGTGCTGTTCTAGCCCTGAGGATACAACAGGAAACAAAACAGACCAAATGCCTCGTCTTACAGAGTTCATATTCTAGTTGGAGGTAAATTATAAGGATATTAGAAAGTGGTTAAGTATGACAGAAAAAAATACAGCAGGAGAGGGAATTAGGGATAGAGACTGCAGTTCTCAATCTGTTGGTTAGAAAATGCTACCCTGAGCTGCCTTGTACGTGAATATTTGGTGGGAGTAAGCCATGCAGATATCTTGTGAAAAGCAAACCGTTTCCACATGTGGATATAAATATGCGGGTGGAAAACAGCATTTTCTATGCTTTATACTGTGTATTTCAAAGAGCAGCATGCAGATGACAGAACAGAAGAAGGGGAGTCAAAGCCAAAAATTTGACGAAAAACATATTTTTATGTTGAAAGAAAAAAGAGAAAAGCAAACAATCAGAATACATAGACTTTAAAGATAAAACTTAACTTGTTAAAAAAAATTTTGTATTTGACACCCAGACACCAGGCATCCATGTTCCATTCCTCCCGGTATGAAAAGTGCCAGTGGAAGAGTGAGAGGACCTCTCCTCCCTCTGCTGGGAGAGTCATGTCAGGCTGATGGCTGAGCTCAGGGGAAGTCAAGGATACTAATGTTCACACGCTCCTACTGTGCAAAGCATCATGGACGCAACATGTGTGCTGCTCCCCCTCGTATACATGCTACACAAAACACACAGACTTTATAGACGTATAAGCTACGCTAAATAGATGGGAAAAATCAGTGAATGGAATGGGAGGGTTGTAAACCTCAGAAGTGCAAGCTAGTCGTCTTTTTCTAACTAAGTGCAGCCTTAGTTTAAATAGGGGAAAATAGAAAGAATGTGAACCCAAAGTACTCATATTCAAATAAGGTCATGGGCTCTGTCCTTTGTGCTCATGAGGCAACTCCTTCGTTTCAGTGACGTCATTCATGAAATGAGTTAACAGTAAATGTAAAACTCCTAACATGGTACCTCTTTAACCTTCATCTTATGAGACTATTTACTGGCCTATACGTATTTTAAGGATAGATACTGGTTGAAGAAACAGTCTGAATATATGTGCCCATTATGCTATTATTATAGTTTTAAAATAAAAAGAAAATTTTAAGAAAGTCTTACTTCCTAAGAGCCATGTTATAATTTCTAGTAATTCTGGACCCATGTGGTACATGTGATTCACTACATTGCCAATCAGAAGAGATTATTTTTATTTATTACATGAACTTGGTTTAAGAAAATAAATAGAAAAAATTTAAATGTTTGTTTTGGAGACATCCTGTGCTATTAACTTCAAAGCACCTTAGCTTCCAGTGACCCTCTTGGACTTGAGCTACAGATATGAGTGTGAATGACACTGATTGTTCTGGTGTGAAAACATTTCATGAAGTCATTCTCAAAGTTCACCTATACTGTCAAAGGTCAGCCATAGCTGATAGTTCAGGAACATAGTCCCACAATACTAATATATTGTTAAAATATAGTTTAAAGACTTTCTGATTAAGGAAAGCACAAACATTTAAACTTTTCCTATGATTATACTGGATATTTGAAAAGTTGCATATAGCACTCAAGAAGCATTTTTGTCTGTTCTTGTTTTCTGGAATGAGGTCCTCATGGATAGATCACATTCTTTAAAGACTAAGTACATGCCCCCAATTTTCCCCATTTTCTATCCAAAGCACATGGGAATAATTTACATACAAATGAAGAAACATGCTACCCTCCTAAAATATCAGTTTCTTGACATATATATATGCTGTGATTTTAAGTCTTTAATAGAGTCAAGGTTAAAGAACTGGCATGGTATTTCAAAGAGTTTCTAAAGCACAAGGGCAGCCTTGCTTTTCAGGCAATGTTTCTTAAATATTTGGTTTAGGATATGACACCAGAGGCCTTGGCAGTGTGCTGAAGAAATGTAAAGCTTAATAAATCCATGAAAATGGGTCCCAGATGTAGTTTATGGGTGACTCTGTGTTTTAAAATATAGTCTAATATGTAAAGTCTAAATATAGAGATTGGAAAAATATTACTACTGATAGAACTGAGGTAAATGCAATTCCTTCTTCGTGTATTTTTGGGTACTTACTCTATGAAATACCCACTTTCGGTCCTATAGTCTGTACAAAGACATAAGAAAAACACTGAGGACTGTGAACAATCAGGTAGAGGAAGGCAGGGAAAACCCATTTACTCATGGAACAAGAACACATTGAACCCCTGTTTTACATTAGATACTCTTGGTGATGTCAAGATAAGTGATATCTGGTTTCTGTTCTTGTACTTCTAATTTTTATTAGGGAGGAGAAACAAGTAAACAGCTCATTATAACCTGGTACGAATTCTGGTAAAGTTTGCACGGGGCGCTGATGAAGCTCAGAGAAGCTGCAGCCATAACCCGATCAGTCCGCAGGTCTGGGGCCTGGAGATGGATGTGTTGTGGAGGAATTTCCAAAGGGACACAGTCAGTCAGGCTAGTTAGGGAAGGGTGAGACCAGCAGGTGAAGCTGACTGTACAAAGGTAGGAAAAATGGGCAGGAAACAGAACAGTAAGTTCATTGTTCCTAGCCAAGAGTCTTACAGGACATGGCAAATAGAGAAGGGTCACTGGTGAGAGGCAGGCACTGGGTCACTGACAGCCAAAAGGCCCAGCTAGAGACTTTGTATTTTATCTTCAGAATTCTGGGAAGCTGTTGAAAGATTTTCAGCAGAAAATTTAGAAAAACATGACAGGGTAAGATAATACTAAAATCCTCATTTATTACAAACCAAGGCAGACATTTCCAACTATTCACCAACTTCTTAAGTATTTTTAGTGTCATAACTTTCAACTATTCACCACTTTTCGTCTCCTTCTGACCCCACACAAGAACTGTGCTTCTCTGCCTCCTTGAAGTTAACAAGGTTGCATCACTTTGACATATAGAATATGATTCCTTTTTTTCTGGGTGGAAGCATTTAATTGCTACTGCATGAGTCGCTAACCCTTGCTTCTGTTGAGGGGGCTGTAGATGTCCGTGCTTGATATGGATATGTTATTCTAAGTAATGACATGACATGGAGACTGCTGGCTGGAGGGGTTACCCGGATTCACAGTGGGACTGTCTGTTGGTAGAGTACAGCATTGCCTACCCCTAACCAAGAAATGATGACATTCTTATAATTATCAAGCTATGAGCCCTGATGTGTAATTTGTTCAATGAAAGTAAGTGAAGTACATTCCTGCTTAGAACTTGCTCATATATCCAAAGTAAATTTCTTATACTGCTAAATCAAATTGCTCCTTCCAGATTTTGGAAATAACAGTTAATAGAGCTTTTGCTTGTTTACTTACAATTAGTTTCTGTTTTTGGAAATTTGAAAAATGCAGAGTACAAAGAAGAGGGCATGCATTTATTTTAATAACTTTTAGAAAGAACCATTGGTAATCTGGTATTATAATATTTTAAAAAACTAGGTGAACTCCTAAAAGTGAATATCCTTCATGTTTGTGTGCATTTTTATTTTTTGTACTTTCTGACTGCTGCTTGCTTACTGCCTGCTTCCCAGCACCAATGTGTCTCTACCTCATATGTCAACAAATGTTTAGAAATGTTGGACAGTAGAGAGGAAACCTTCTTTCTCAGAGATGCATCTAAACATTTCCTTAAAAACTGGAGAAATCACTGATAGACCATTCTTTGGATAGGCTTTTAAACCTTCTATACCATCAGGGATTTATTATTATTAGTAACACAAAGGGGAAATTGCTTATTCTGAGGCTTATAGAATCAGGTAATTTATCTCATCTAAAATGTTACATAGAGATTAGGTCTCAGGAGAGGAATATCCTATCTCCATATATTATACAAATAACACATTTTTTTAAAAGATGGTAGTGAAGGAAACACTTCCTGAGATGACAAGACATAAATTTGCCTCTTAAATCGGCATGCCTTAGCTAATCCTTTGAGACTTAGTCAGGATGATCCCTTGGATAAGGAATCAAACCTTTTCAAATTGCATGGAAATGAAAAGACAAATGAAGACGTTATGGATGAAAATTCATTTGCAAATAAACCACTGGGATAGGGATCATTAGAAGGATAGCTTTTTTTTTTTACTTTTTCTCTCTGTCACTCACAATTATTGCAAATGCGTGCTCCTTGACATAAAGTATCCTTATAGTTAAGTTGGAGTACTCTTTTTAGAAAAAAACCCTTAGAGTTTTTTTTTACAGGAAAACAGTACTACTTTAAACAAAGCAGGACCTTAACATGAAAATGACACTGGTAATCAAGGACAGCATCTTATTTTACTTTTTCTGTGTACTAGCAAAAAGAAAAAAAAATTATTTCTAACTCTCTCACATGGTGACTATATCCCAGTAGAGCTAAACCCTCTGGACAACAGGGTGCATGTTATTGTGAGATATTTTACATAGAGCTGAGCCATTTTGTAAATTCAAAGATGGTGATTAACCCAAAGGCTCTGTCTCATTTCCTTTTCAGTGGTGATTAGCTATTGATAAATATTAAGGTGCACCTGAGTTGGCTGCCCAATTCAGAGAAAGTTGCTGTCAGTTTGCTGATTCCAAATTGCCTTGCCAGAGAGACTTCAAGCTGGCATGGTCCCTCTGGCCCTGTCAGGTCACTGAGGAGCGGCTGAGTGGGGAGGCAACAGGTGTCGGACAGGTTGCTGAGCGAATGATCTCAGCAGGCCTGAGGACAGAAGAGAAAGGTTGCCATGCTGAAGTGCTTAGGGGAGACCCCAGAGGAATCTCAAAATCAAAGAAATTTGAGCAGAAAAAGGATTCACATTCTGGTTCTCCAGGGTTGGAGCAGCAGGACTCACGGACAAGAGAGAGGAGTAAATAAAAGCCCATATTAGTTAACATCTCTCTCCAATAAAAACGCAAATCCTGCAGCCACGGCAGCCAATGAGGAGATTCCTTCCCTGCAACAGTTCCTTAGCCAAGACTTAAGGATGTCATCTGGGTACAAAGACCCCCACAGGCTGTGAGGGAATTAAAAGAGTCATTATGAGCAGTCAGTATATGCCAGACATGGTTGCTAGTGGTTTTGGGCACTAACTCATTCAATCTTCACAGACACTCTCTGGGGTGAGCACTCTGACTTGCCCCCTTGGACAGATGCAGAAATGGGGGCCCAGGAGACTAAAGGGCCTTGACCAAGGTGGCCCAGCCAGGAGAGGAGCCAGAATACAAACCTAAGAAGCCTGTCTCCAAAACCCACGCTCAACCACCATGCTTTACCGGCTCTGAGAGAGAAAATGACAAAGCACAAAATGCCCAGTCTTTGCTTCCAAGAGAAGATATAAGTTATAGACATGAAAACATAATGAATGTAACAATACAATAAATGATAGATGGCAAAAGTGCCAAGAAATATATAGCTGTTGAAGTAGGCCCTTAGAAAAAGAAGTCAGAAGATGCAAAAATAATATGAGAAGTAGATCCTTGAATTGGATATGACCAAGGAGGAATGGTAAGCATGGGCTAGCTTCAGAGGGGCCGGGGCTGGGATCCCAGCTCTGCCACTAATGAGCTGTGAGAGCTTCAGCAAGTTACTCAGCCCTTTGTGCTGTGGTTTCCCTGTCAGCAAGGATTGTAAAAGGATGTTCCTGAAGATTGAGCAAAATGTGTTATGTACAAATAACAGAGGGCTGGCAGAAGTTAATAATTTCATTATTATCCAGTTGGGAGTTGATGGGAAGAGGATTTCAGATGAGGGGAAAAGCATGTGAAATGGTTCTGTAAAAACCAGAATAACAACTTCTATCAGCTCAGTTAAAGCTTCCTGCTCGGATCATGTGTCTGACTCCAGCTTAGAAGGGAGAGAGAAGCTCCCCTGGATGCTTGCTGAGGGTGTTCAAAGCCATGAAGAGTTGCATAATAAGTATTATGTGTTTTGTGCAAACCCAAGAATGTAGGAAAAGAGTTAAAGGCATCTGAGTAAGGAAAACCCACCATATTTGTACTGCTATGGCCCGGCCTGGAAAAGGACTAGTCAGAGCACTATCTGGAGCCCTGCTTGCCCGAATAAGCATGGAGAACTGGGGAAGAGTGACTGGCAGAGCCGACAATAGGGATTCATTCATTAATCAAAGAATCATTTGCCAGATACCAGGTAGGCACCAGGCTCTAATGCTGGGTGTTAGGGCATACAGTGAGGGAAGCAGGAATGACAAGTAGCCCCAGGAAGCTCATTCTTGTGAGGGAGACAGACAAGAAAACAGCATGCATGGTCCTATTTGAAGGGTGGTGTTTAACAACCAAAACCAAAAGCAGTGCACAGGCTGCAGGGGAAGCCCAGGGATGTGGACTGAACACAGGGGGAGGGGTGGGATAGACTTCCAGGAAGAGACAAGCCTTCAGATGAGTCTCAAAGGAAGAGGCAGGTCTCACCCGGCAGACGAGGGCAGGAGAACGGGGAGACTTTCTGATCAGAAGTTAAGACCATGGATAAGAGCATGAACAAAGGCTGACAAATGATATAAGAGGTCATACTTGAGTTACAGTCTAACTTCCCAAGAACAGGGTGCAGGTGGGGAGTGGCATGCAAGGTTGAAAAATCACAGACTAAGGACTCTGGAGACCCACAGAAGAATACAAAAAGGGATGCTCTCGGCTTCTCCCCTTTCCAGAGGTCTCTGTGGAAGAAAAGGGAAGGAGAATGGGGTAGGTGGTGAGACTGGAGGCCTATGCACTATTTAGAAAGTTACTGCATTGAGCTCAGGCGAAACATAGTTTCAGTGTCATTCAGTGACAAAATGAGGGACTCGATTAATGGACTGCAGCATAAGC
Source organism: Smutsia gigantea (assembly GCA_032199065.1). Lineage (NCBI taxonomy): Eukaryota > Metazoa > Chordata > Mammalia > Pholidota > Manidae > Smutsia > Smutsia gigantea. The sequence continues at coordinate 103,020 of JAVSCE010018790.1, forward strand.
CTAATGAGGAAAAGCAAAGCACCAGACTCCCTGTAGCTTCTGGTAAAGATGGTAGAGTGATTGGGAAGGTGAAGGCCCTAGACAGATGCTCAGGATGATTAAAGCCTCAGAACACCTGCGTGTGGCCGTCCCTCCCTACTGATTTCTCTGTCCTATCTTCTGTCAGCTGCCTCCCGCTCTGGGACACATCCCCTCATCACATCACTGGGAAATGGAAGCAGAGCCCATGAGCCCCGAGGATACAGCCAAGGCAGCAGAGGACAATGAAGAGAGAGATGAAAAACAAAACTTAAGAGTCTTGAGGTGACTGGCAGTGCTTTTGCTAATGTCATGAAGACAATGGAATGCAAAAACATGATTTAATTCATAAGAACGAACACATGCCTAAATGTGTGCTTTAACAATGATACCCCCTCTCTGCCTGAATGATCTTTTCTAACAGATTGAGAAATGGAAGGGTTAGAGGATTGGACGGGTGGCATTTGGCTTTCCCCTTTGAAAGATGGGCCATGTTGGGACTTTTACAGACCAGCAGTAAGAAGTGTGTCCTTGATCTTGGAAATGCAGTGGCTGCCCATCACTCTTAGGATAATGGAAGAGTCTTTGCACGGCCAACAAGGCCTAGATGGACTGGCCCTGCCCACCTATTTCACCTCATCTCCAACCTCTGTGTCTACCTCCACCTGGGCTCTTTGATTTCCTTTACATTCACCACTCACCACTTGTTCATTTACCACATAAGGTTCTCCGTCTTGTCTTTCTTCTCCTGGTTAATTCTTACTGAGCCTTCAAATCACAGTTTAAACCTCCCTTTCTCAGGGAAGCCATTTTTTCTTCCTGACTAAGTCAATATCCCCTCACAGATTCTCTGAACTCTGTGTATTTCTCTTCCACAGCATCTGTCCAGTTATAGTTTCATGTACATGGGAGGGTTTGTATGAGTATGTATGTGAGAGTGTATGTGTTGTGTGTGTGAGAGACAGATAATTTGATTAATGCTTCTAAGCCCCTTGATTGTAAATTCCATATGGGTAAGAACTCTGACTTTTCACCCTCAGTGTCCACAAATGAATGGTAAATAGAAATAAGCGTGTGCGGACATGGGGAGATGATGTCAGGGTGTGGTAAGAAGGTGAGGGAGCTGAAGCTGAAAAGAGATATCAAAGATCAACATAATCTATTATTATATTTCTTCTTTCTGGGATGAGTGGGAAAATATGGCTATTTAAAATTTTATGCAGTTGTATTTTTTAGCTTTCTAAAATCTTAGACAACAAACATAGGCACTGTGGGTAGTATACTTCTGTTAGAGCCTAAGTGTAAATGAATGTTCTCGAGTTCTACAATTTTTGCATCACAGGTTTTCCGTTAGCTTTCAAACTGACACAAAATTAAATGCAAATTGGGAGGCATATTAACTGTTTTATGCAAGATCTTAACATTATTTAACTTAGGGCATTCAATGAAAGTATGCCTCATTATTGAAAATCTATTCTTTGGTATGTTTTTAACCATCTAGCTGCCTCCAAAGAGACGTGATTTAAAGTCTGAAGCCAAATCCCTGCTTTCTTATGTGATTATAAGGACTCTCAGTAAATGACAGTATGACCAATGTCCAATTGCTCGGCGGGTCCTACCAGCTACTCTCTCCTTGGACCACCTCCAGGAGATGGCCAACACATGCAGCTCTTTGGCATCTCCAGGAAGTGCAGAGATTTATAAGTAAAAAAGGTAAAATTCAAATTAGTCAGTTTTGTCATTACAGATATAGTTATCATGTAGGGAGTATGCTTGTTAGAAAAAGATAAGGCAACAGATAAATTGTGAAAATATATAAGAATTTACAGTATCTACAGCCCAAATCACTGTGAACAACATAAAATTGACTATCAATCTTTACTTACAGGATTGCATCTGGGACCTGGATACTATTTTAAAGTCCATGAGTCTGCATAGTTAAAAACTTATTTTTGGAAAAGAAAATACTGACTTTTTCTAAGTCTTTGAGAAAAAAATCAGCTTTCATTTATGTATTTCAACTTCAGGAAGGATAAAAGGAACAACTCCATTGGAATTGAACTATGGTGGATGGTGAGTCCGGTTGCTCACTGTTAGAGTAGGAGGTTATAGGAAAAATGAGAATGACCCATGTTGTAATGGATTAAAGTGGAAACATTAGTATGAACTCACGCTTTTTAAAATCAATCTATGTATCTATCCAGATAGTTATAGACATATTTTTAGATGTGCATAGAGAGGTTAGTATGCACACATACACTTCCTTTGTCTGTCAGCCAAGATGGCCCAGAAGAGTGACACCCAGTAGGAATGAACATACCTAGTACCCAAATCTTGGTTTTTAATATTATTCTCCAATGAAAGGAACCAGTTATCCTTGGAGAAACAACTGAATCTAGGACTGGGGAAGGAAATGTACAAGATAAGCCTGCATCTTGTAATGCCAGAAAGTAAGAAAGTGCTGAGAAATATTCCACAATTATGGGAATATATCAAAGCGATACAAGAGCAAACAGAAAGAACTACCAATGGCCAAGGCTGTAAGGGTCTGAATGACAGCACTGCATCAAATTATAGCCACCAGTATCAAATACATGCCCATGGGCCCATACTGATATACACAAATGATTGGATAAGTAATTAGATAAAGGGAGAGAATACACAAATCTCCTATGGACAAGAATTCCAAATATTTTATATAGATCTCTGTCTTAATGAGGTTAAGAAGAACCCCTCCACCTCCTTACATGTGGGCTATTCAGATTAACTTCCTCCCAAAAAACACACTATGAAAATAAGGGAAAAGAATAAGTTTATAGTGAAAAAAGATGACAAACTCCTCATCTAAGTGACCAATGTTAACATCAATAAGTCATTTCAATAATGTGATGAAGAAGGCACCTTACCTCTGTGGTCTTCCTCCTCAACTACATAACCCCAATCAATCAGGAGAAAAATGTCAGGAAAACCCAACCGAGGGAAATTCTAAGAAATACCTGACCAGTACTACGGAAAACTATCAAGGTCAAGACCAAATAAAACCTGAGAAACTGCCATAGCCAAGAGGAGTCTTAGGAAAAATGACAACTAAGTAATACACTGTCGTGGATGTGACCTTAGAACAGAACATGGCATTTGGTAAACTAAGGAAATAGGAATAAAGTATGGACTTTAGTTAATATTATGTTAATATTTGTTCATTAATTGTAACAAAAGTACCATATTCATATACGATGTTAATAATACAGAGAAGTGAGTAGAAGTATATGTACTATCATGGCAATTTTTCCATAAATCTAAAACTTTTCAAATAAAAACTTTATTGTAAAGAAACTCTAAAATTTTAGTCTATGAATTTAACTTAAACGGGTTGAATTAAATAGTAAGATCTCATTTTATTTATATAGCCAGTATTTAATTCTCTTAAAAAGACATAGCATTCTTAAAATGCTCAACAAAATATTAGCAAACCAAATGCAAAAATACATCAAAAGGATCATCCACTATGATCAAGTGGGATTCATCCCAGGGATGCAAGGATGGTACAACATTCTAAAATCCATCAACATCGTCCACCACTTCAACAAAAATAAAGACAATAACCACATGATCATCTCCATAGATGCTGGAAAAGCACTGACAAAATTCAACATTCATTCATGATAAAAACTCTCAACAAAATGGGTATAGAGGGAAAGTACCTCAACATAATAAAGGCCATATATGACAAACCCACAGCCAACATTATACTTAACAGCAAGAAGCTGAAAGCTTTTCCTATAAGACAGGGAACAAAACAAGGATGTCCACTCTCCCCACTTTTATTCAACATTCTTCTGGAGGTCCTACAGCAATCAGACAAAAAAAAAGAAATAAAAGGCATCCAGATTGGCAAGGATAAAGTCAAACTGTCCCTGTCTGCAGATGACATGATACTGTACATAAAAAACCCTGAAGAATCCAGTCCAAAACTACTACTTCTAATACCTGAATTCAGCAAAGCTGTGGGATACAAAATTAATACACAGAAATCTGTTGCATTCCTACACACTAACGATGAACTAGCAGAAAGAGAAATAAGGAAAACAATTCTATTCACAACTGCATCAAAAAGAATAAAATACATAGGAATAAACCTAACCAAGGAAGTGAAAGAACTATACTCTGAAAACTACAAGACACTCATGAGAGAAATTAAAGAAGATACCAATAAATGGAAACACATCCCATGCTCATGCATAGAATGTATAACATTGTCAAAATGGCCATCCTGCCTAAAGCAATCTACAGATTCAATGCAATCCCTATCAAAATACCTACAGCATTTTTCAACAAATTAGAACAAATAGTTTTAAAATTCATATGGGACCAAAACAGACCCCGAATAGCCAAAGCAATCCTGAGAAGGAAGAATAAAGCAGGGGGAATTATGCTCCCTGACTTTAAGCTCTACTACAAAGCCACAGTAATCAAGACAATTTGGTACTGGCACAAGAACAGACCCATTGACCAATGAACAGACTAGAGATCCCAGATATAAACCCAAGCATATATGGTCAATTAATATATGATAAAGAAGCCATGGATATACAATGGGGAAATGACATCCTCTTCAACAGCTGGTGTTGGCAAAACTGGCCAGCTACATACAAGAGAATTAAACTGGATTATTGTTTAACTCCATACACAAAAGTAAACTCAAAATGGATCAATGAATGTAAGTCATGAAACCATAAAACTCTTAGAAAAAAACATAGGCAAAAATATCTTGGACATACACATGAGCAACATTTTCATGAACATATCTCCCCAGGGAAGGGAAACAAAAGCAAAAATGAATAAGTGGAACTATACCAAACTAAAAAGCTTCTGTACAGCAAAGGACACCGTCAGTAGAACAAAAAGACATCCTACAGTATGGGAGAATATATTCATAAATGATATATCTGATAAGTGGTTGACATCCAAATTATATGAAGAGCTCACATACCTCAACAAACAAAAAGCAAATAAGCCAATTAAAAAATGGGCAGAGGAGCTGAACAGACACTTCTCCAAAGAAGAAATTCAGATGGCCAACAGGCACATGAAAAGATGCTCCCCATCACTAATTATCGGGGAAATGCAAATTAAAACCACAATGAGATATCACCTCACACCAGTTAGGATGGCCAACATCCAAAAGACAAACAACACAAATGTTGACGAGGATGTGGAGAAAGGGGAACCCTCCTACACTGCTGGTGGGAATGTAAATTAGTTCAACCATTATGGAAAGCAGTATGGAGGTTCCTCAAAAAACTCAAAATAGAAATACCATTTGACCCAGGAATTCCACTCCTAGGAATTTACCTTAAGAATGCAGCAGCCCAGTTTGAAAAAAACATATGCACCCCTATGTTTATCACAGCACTATTTACAATAGCCAAGAAATGGAAGCAACCTAAGTGTCCATCAGTAGATGAATGGATAAAGAAGAGGTGGTACATATACACAATGGAGTATTATTCAGCCATAAGAAGAAAACATATCCTACCGTTTGCAACAACGTGGATGGACCTAGAGGGTATTATGCTCAGTGAAATAAGCCAGGCAGAGAAAGACAAGTACCAAATGATTTCACTCATCTGTGGAGTATAAGAACAAAGAAAAAACTGAAGGAACAGAACAGCAGCAGACTCACAGAACCCAAGAATGGAGTAACAGTTACCAAAAGGAATGGGACTGGGGACAATGGGTGGGAAGGGAGGAATAAGGGGGGAAAAGGGGTATTACGATTAGCACACCTAATGTAGGGACGGGGGGACACGGGGAAGGCAGTATAACACAGAGAAGGCAAGTAGTGATTTTATAGCATCTTCTATATTGATGGACAGTGACTATAATGGGGTATGTGGTGGGGACTTAATAATAGGGGGAGTCTAGTAACTATAATATTGCTCATGTAATTGTACATTAATGATACCAAAATAAAAAATAAAAAAATAGAAGACATAGCATGCTTCATTTCTTAACCTCTGTGACCAACTGCTTTCTCTACATTTCTGCACACATTCCTCTACACTTTTCTACATTTCATGTCACGCATCATCAATTAAAGCCAGAAGAGAATGTGAGGGAATTGCTAAACTACGACGCATTTAAAGAAAACTTTACTAAAAGGCAGGAAACATTTGTTTGAGATATGCATCATTTACATGGACATAACTTTCAAAAAGAGTTGAGAACAGTGTTCTGAGATACAAAAATCAGACACAAACTAGAGAAGAAATATAAAGTTTTAAACCAACCAGAAACCAGAAAAAAAAGGATATATTTCAGCAAACTGATAAGATGTTATCATTTACTCATGACTTTTGATCCTAGCAAACAATGCACATTTGTCCATCCCTATTTCCCCACCTCCTGGATCTATACAGGCTATGTTGTATGAAATGTTTTTTCTGACCATTCAAACATCAAGACCCATTCTGGGTTGAAATCCTCTTATGGCGGGGACATCCACTAGTGTATTTCAGATTTGCAGCCACAGGGAACCAGCCTCATCCAAATACCCATTCTTCAATTACTGCATCATTTTCTTTCTTTATTTAACTAACAGTCACAGTCCTTCAACTACTTTACATGTGACAAGGTTTGTGTTTGCTTCCACCCTTGCCACTCTGATCTGAGTCCTTTGCAGCACGTCTGCATCTCAGAAGTGGGCACAAGGCGCAAGCTGTGGTCTGGATGCTGCAGAGTCCAGGGCACTCATTCCTCTTTATTTGAGTCATTCTAGTTCTATTAATACAGCCCAGAGTGTTACGTGAAATCTCCAAAATAGGTTCTATATTTTACCTTCAAAACTGGATGGCATATACAAATATGACATTACCTGTGATCATTAGGAAATTTTTTTAGCACATTATTTTTTGGTTGTGAACATCACACTTGGCTTCTTGGAGGCTTCAAGTATTCACGTATCACAGCCCTCCTGGGATCACACCATTAGAGGTGTCCTCAGATGGCACTCTTCCATTCATCCCTTATTCTAAAAGAAGACTATCTCTTCTTTGTTTGTTCTAGCTGCAGAGATGTAAAATTGGAACTAAACATACTGGTGGGAAGAGAGTACTTTTAAATCTCAGTATTTAATGTCTTGGTATTTTCTGGACATCTTAAAGTACATGTATTCCCATGAGGAATACTACTGCCTGACAAATAATGATGTCATGCAAAGTTAACCAATTAATCATTCAAGAAAAAATTATTCAGGTGCCAAAGAATACATTTTTCTGATCTTTATAGAAAATATATAAAATGATGTAAAATGTCATATGCAAATTGTGAAAAAACTGTGTTGGAGCAAAATGACTTAATGCAGGTGACAGATTTCCTTACCATGCACTTAGTCTTGTTATTGATCCACGTGATTCAGCTGTGTCAAATCTACTGACCAAGATTCAGGTATTTTAAACATGAATGTGTTCAGTAATATACAGTGCTGATAAATATGCCAAAAAAGGACAAATCTCCAAGAAGAAAACCAAGTAATGAATGCCAGCCACATTTCTATCTGAAATAAGTTATTTGGTAATATTATTGGTATTTTCAATTGAGAAAGATGAAAAACATTAATCTTAGTAAGTTTATTTATTATGAACTTAGGTTAAACAATATAATTAACAGCTATAGAATTTGTAGATCAGAATCAGAAGAGAGAGAAAAAAACGTATTAACCAAGTAGACATGCTAACCAAATAACAGATTAGCTAATATTATATTTGAATAAACTAGCAAAGGAAAAAGATATCCATAAAAATATCTAATTTTTAGTTCCTTACAAAAGAAATGGTGCTGTTTGCTTTACACACCAATTCATATTAATGTCCACGAAATAAGCAGTTATTTCTACTCTTCTTAGGCACTGTAGCATATCTGAAACAATAGTTTGCTCCTCCCTGAAGTATTTTGATTCAAGATTATTTTTTAAGGTTACTCAGGAAGAAGCAATATTCTTTTCCATGAGAGACCTAAAGGTTCTTAAACACGTCTTTTGTTTGATGCAAACCCCACTGTGAAAGGCCCTGGGGACCTCAGTTTAAGAGCAGCAGGCAGGAGACTGATGGTTTTTTCCTGAACACTGTACTCAGCAGTCTGGGCTCACTTAGTAGTGATGAATAGCTGTGAAGAATCAGGTACTAAAAAGTTATTTCCTTGGAAATGAAACCTTTTTTTTTTCTTTTATCTTTTGCCTATCTTGACTGAAGCTCTGAAGAAACCAAGGATACGGGGAAAGCATGCTAACTCAGATCACCCACAGGAGACACTCACGAGGAGGCGGGATGAACGGTTTTGGGGAGAGGAAGGGGAGAATGGCCATAATCTTCAAAACTCTTTTGATGTGTTATTGCCTTCAAAGAAGTAGATTTCCTCCAGGTACAGCTGTTTGATACAAATGGATTCATCTGTCAAAGATCTTTTACTCATAGCCAAGTCAAACGCCTGACTATTCTAGTATTTGAATCAAATTCTGAGTGTCAATATGTAATAGCCAATTTACCTAGCTGGGAAAAATAAATTAAATGAGAGAATGAGAAATAGAAAAATACATGGAACCTTTATATCCTATGTTCTTGAATTCCATTCTTTTTGGTTTTCTGTAGCATCTTTAAAAATTATCAAAGGCATTTTTTTGAGGGGGGGAATAAATAATAGCCACATCACGCCTTCCAGGATGCTTGTCATTTCATAATCATTTTTATGATTCCTGTTTTCCTTATCACATGAATTTATTCTTGAGACATTTCAAGCACAGGGAAGCAGGCTTGTGAATGGGCATGAATTGACAGATCCTGTCAGGTGCAGCCTTACTCAGAAGTTTGACTTCAACTTTCATTCTTACACAACAAAAGTCCATGTACAGTCTTAAGAACATCGCCTCTAAGATTCTCCTTACGAGTCACACAAGCCTGCACCATTCTTTACTACTGGAGCCCTTACAAACGGAGCAGAACTCAGGATTCTAAAGCCTAGTGCTGTGATGGCCGATGGGAGGAAAGTATGTGAGAGCACTTTTAACTCTGAGAGAGTAACTTGGAAAGTCATAGCATTTTTTTTTCGTAAGAGACATATTTTTATTCAGATTATTCTCTTATGAACCCCTAAATATTTTCAATAGTAGTAAGATTTTAATGAAATCTGGTACATGGACTTTCTTTTGATTAACTTATAATAGTAGTTACAGTTTTCGAAGAGCTTCTAAATATGCTATAGTCTTCACAGAAGCCTGTGGGGAAGGAAAGGGACAGGAGAACTGAAATGCATCAGGTGTCTTATGCGCATCAGGTGCTATGATTTTTATATATCTCGTTCCTCTTTATGCACATCCTTAGGACAAATCTCCTTCCAATCTCAGTATCAGAAGTGCTTCCCCCAAGCCATTCGGTTGTTTATATCTAATGGACGCTGGGACTTATATGTAAGCTTCCTGATTTACACTGGCTCCTAACAAGTTCAGCAAGACCTTTACATTCCATCTGCTATACCCACTTCATGGTCAAACTCCTAGAACCTGGAGGTCAAACTCCTGCCTCCCTTGAGATCTAGACAAATTGATTTGAACTTCCCAATTTCGTGACAAGTAAGAGTTCCAAAACTCAGCCCTTGATACAGGAGGATCTCCTGGGGGAGGGCTCACTGAGCCCTCCTGCTAACACAACACAACTCCTTTTTGATCCTCATACCATCACCACCACAAAAATCACTGACTTCAAGCCACGTCTCTGCCACATTGAGAAACACAGGTCTAGATCCTTAAAATACTGAAGTTTGAATTACTTGCCAGGACGTGCTCTGATTGAAAAATACATAAATATGTAAGTCAGTTCCTGATGTTCTTGTACAATAAGACAAGAATAAAACTTTGTTCTAATGTGTGAATGGATTTCAAGTTTTTAATTATCATTTTAATAGATAGGGTTGATATGTCTAATGAGATATAAAAAATATGGCATATTTTACCCATTTACCCATTACAAAGGCTCAACTGACACATTATATTTCTTATAAAAGTTTTATACTTTCAATATCTCAATTATCAATATTTTTTGAGGTGTCACTATCTTCTTTTGAAAACAAGATCAAAGCAATAGCAAAATGAGAAACGAAAGAAGGGTAATAATAAGGAAAGTCTAAGAAGATATCAATTGCTTTAGAATTAAAGAATCTGGCAGATGTATTGGTTGAGCACCTACTTCTTGAGGAGAAATGGGCTAAGCACTTTACATACAGCATCTCATTTAATCTATAAAGCTGTATTGATGTAGATGGGGAAAAAAACAAGATTCAGGTTAAGTTATACAGTTGCTCAAGGACATACAGCTCCCAAGTTGAACAAGAATGCCACCATGATTGTCTAACTCCAAAGCCCATGTGTAACGGTCTCTTGGTATTTGATAGTGCTTATGAAGTATGATGGGGCCATGTTTGTGAAAAAGACAAGAAGTATATAGGTCAAGGATGACTTTGTTTAGCTTTGAAATGTGTCAACTTTGGAATCTCACCATCGGTAGATAATCAAACATGAATTTGTGCAGTCTTTTTTCATGTTGATGGGCCTTGAGAGACGTGAGTTATCTGAGGTCAAAAATGGTTTCATGGAAGAGATGAACTGATGGAGACAGAGGGAATGTGAAAGATGGGTAGGGTTTAGATAGAGCAGATGGTAAAGCCTGTAAAAAAATCAGATGGGTGTGTTTGGGAACAATAAGAAGACTGAAGTAATTAGAAGAATCTGGCTCACGAACCACGAGAATTAAAGATAGGTCGGGTGAGACAAAATTACAAAGAACTCTGAAGGTCAAGTGGAAAAAAACTCCATGTGTCAATCATTCACTCCTTCTGAAAAGATCTATGGGGGCCTAGTATATGGGCCAGAGAAAATAAGAAAACAGAATAACACAGAAAGCCCTGAACAATCCTGTCCACATGTAGCAATCACTGTCAGGGCCCTGTCCATGTTCCCTCAGCAATAACATGCTGATGGAATCCTAGTCCAAGCATGGGTAATACTTAACCTGCATACAGGTTTTGCTTGCATGCAGGCCAGGCTGGAAATGCCAGCAATCAACTGTAGCCATCACCCCAATGAAGGATGGGAGGTGGAGGATAAATCCTCCAATGTCCACACCCACTGGATAGGACAACTCTAAAGTGAGTTGGACATCATCTCCCAGACTCTGAACAGGATGAGTCCCAGATGCCTACTTCAGTTACCTGATCATTTATGTAACCTCTATGGGTTTTCTTCACTTTCCTGCCTCACTTCCTCACTCCACCACTGATCACCTCCCGGATAGACCATTTGCACTAGAATTACTTTCCAGGGCCTGCTTCAAAGGAAACACAACCCAACACAGATGAACAATAGCCATGGTAACAACTAACTCTGCCAGGTGCCTTTCTAAGTATTTTACATAAGTTACAAGAGCTGAGTATTATAACTATACAAATTATTATAACCCCCATTTTACAGATGAGGAAAGCAAGGCAGAAATTGGCTAAAGAACGTGCCTAGGGTCTCACAGCTAGAAAGCTTAGATCCATATAGGAACTCAGCACTCTGGGTCTGGTCAATTCTCTTAGCCACTAAACTGGCTACTTCTCTGCACAGAGAAATAAATTACTGTAGCAACACAAACTGGATTGCAGGAAGTACAAGAAGATTTTGGAGAACAGAGGGAGCTCAGTTCAGGGAAGGTCTAGCAAACCAAGTTTCGATGGATTTGCAAGTGATTTGCCGACAATATCCATCACGCAGCAGGGCAGTGTCTTCAGACACCATGGAACCCCTGCAAGTGTACTACAGCAGGGGTACTGGGAGTCACAGTATGTGGGGGTCCATTAACTAGTGAGGTACCAGCTTCCCCAGCGCTTCTTCAAAAGTGCAGCATTTATGTAAACCTGCTCCTCAACACTGGTCATATCTGTCTTATATATTAAGCCACTGCCTAAACTTTTGCTTGAAGGAAGGGTTCTTTGACTTAAAAATATATGTTTATAACTTCTATACTAAAGAATAGATATATCTAAAAATTCAAATATTGGATATGTATGGTGGAAAATGAGGGAAATCAGTTAACAACAGATGACATTTACACATGAAATTAGAAAGGCATAGGCCAGATGAGGCAGGGCTTTTTGCTGTATTGCATACAATATGGAGCTAATGCATTTTCTAAGCAAGGGGGGTGATATATGAAGGAGAAGATTGTTTGAGAGCTCAGCATGAAAAGAGGGCAGAAGAGCCATGCATGGAGACAGGTCGGTGTCTGAGAGCCTTATCTTGTACTGTGAAAAAAATGTAATGTAAATATTATAAATGAAGAAATGGACATATGTTACAAATGATGAAATGGACCAGCTGCAGAGTTTATTTACACAATTTTGTCTTGCCAGAAAGATAAAGCACACATCTTCAAGGAAAGAAAGATTCCTGTAAATGAAAGTGAATGAACTGCTTATTAGCTTTAAAGAAATAATTCGTGTCTTAGATAAGGAGGTGAATTGGAGCAATACCATTTGGATTTTGCAGACAAACAAAATTTAGCAGGATGACTGCTTCTGCAGACTCTCTCAACACACATAAACTCTCCCAAGTACTAGAAACAAGATGTGTGGGAGTTATTTTTGCTCAAGATGATGATTTTTATAGAAATTTTACTTATCCAAACACATGGACTATTTCCTGAAAAACAAATTAATCTTGAAACACTGAATTCCAAGCACACCATCTAGAAATGTAATTTTCACTCCAAAGCACTTATTGAGTACCTACTGTGTGTCAGGTGCTGTGCTAGGAACTGGGCATCTAGGGTGAAGGACACAGGTAAGACAGCCCAGAGAGGAAAAACTCATCCTGCAAGAAGCTGGTGCTGATTTAAAATGGGAGAGCAAGCTGGTGTTGGCAAAACTGGACAGCTACATGCAAGAGAATGAAACTGGATTACTGTCTAACCCCATACACAAAAGTAAACTCGAAATGGATCAAAGACCTGAATGTAAGTCATGAAACTATAAAACACTTAGAAGACAACATAGGCAAAAATGTCTTGAATATAAACATGAGCAAGTTTTTCCTGAACGCATCTCCTCGGGCAAGGGAAACAAAATAAAAAATGAACAAATGGGACTACATCATGCTAAAAAGCTTCTGTACAGCAAAGGACACTATCAGCAGAACAAAAAGGCATCCTACAATATGGAAGAATATATTTGTAAATGACATATCCGACAAGGGGTTAACATCCAAAATATATGAAGAACTCATATGCCTCAACACCCAAAAAGCAAATAACCCTATTAAAAAATGGGTGGAGGATATGAACAGACGCTTCTCCAAAGAAGAAATTCAGATGGCCAACAGGCACATGAAAAGATGCTCCACATCCCTAATCATCAGAGAAATGCAAATTAAAACCACAATGAGATATCACCTCACACCAGTTAGGAGGGCCAACACAGAAAAGAATGGGACCAACAAATGCTGGCGAGGATGCGGAGAAAGGGGAACCCTCCTACACTGCTGGTAGGAATGTAAACTAGTTCAACCACTGTGGAAAGCAGTATGGAGGTTCCTCAAAAAACTCAAAATAGAAATACAATTTGACCCAGGAATTCCTAGGAATTTACCCTAAGAATGCAGGAACCCAGTTTGAAAAGGACATACGCATCCCTATGTTTATCGCAGCACTATTTACAATAGCCAAGAAATGGAAGCAACCTAAGTGTCCATCAGTAGATGAATAGATAAAGAAGATATGGCACATATACACAATGGAGTATTACTCAACCATAAGAAGAAAACAAATCCTGCCATTTGCAACAACATGGATGGAGCTAGACGGTATTATGCTCAGTGAAATAAGCCAGGCAGAGAAAGACAAGTACCAAATGATTTCACTCAACTGTGGAGCATAAGAAGAAAACAAAAACTGAAGGAACAAAAGAGCAGCAGACTCACAGAACCCAAGAATGGACTAACAGTTGCCAAAGGGAAAGGGACTATGGGGGTGAGGAGGGGGGTCACAGGGAAGGCAGTACAGCACAGAGAACACATGTAGTGACTCTACAGCATCTCACTATGCTGATGGACAGTGACTGTAATGGGGTATGTGGTGGGGACTTGATAATGGGGGGAATCTAGTAACCACAATGTTGCTCATGTAATTGTATATTAATGATACCAAAATAAATAAATAAATTAAATTAAATAAAATGGGAGGGCAGAGCAGTTTTCCAAGGTAGGTGATTCTGGCTGAGGTTGGTGAGATGAGGAGAAATGCATTATTGTCCATAATTCGAACTTAACCCAAAATGTTGTCTCTGATAGATGCCGGAAAGTTCCAAGAATGTGATCTAGAAAAAAAGCAGTTTTGTCCTCCAAGCAAACTAGAGCTAATGGGAATACCTAAATTGGAATGGGCATGTTACTGAGCAACTAGACTACCCTAGGCAACCTGGTTAACCTTTCAGAATCTTGTCTCCTAATAAGTACAATAACAGTAGCTACCATTTATTAGTTACTTATTGAATGACAGGTGCTCTTCCAAGCATGTGACAGGTTTTCTTATGTAATCTTCACAGCAATCCTAGTAAGTGAGAACTCTTTATTATCTTTATTTTACAAGTGGGAAAACTGAAGCATAGAGAGGTTAGACAACTCACTCCAGGTTGTACTCTTACTAAGTATATAAACACCCTGTCGTGGGTTTTGGGGTCTCCTAAAAAGCTCAATCTATACCTGGCCTGAAAAACCTCTCAAATGTGATATTTATTATTATTACTTGTATTACTTTAGCAGCATAAATTCCCTTGCCTCATGTCAAAACACAGCACAATAACAGTATTTGAACAATGCAAAAAGATACTTAATGAAATAATTCCACAACCATTACAGCTTTTGTCACTCATCCTTTTCTTTGTACATACTCATTTACTGAAGAAAAATTTATAGAGTGCCTATGAGGTGCAACAGTGTGCCAGGTGCTGGGGTTGAAAGTAGAAAAACATAGTCAAGGCAGCTACTCTCATGAATAGAATGGAATATGATTTGTTACTATGAAGTCTCAGCAGTTAACGTGTGCAGTGAAGGATGGGGAGAACACTGTCATGTTTAAAATGCAGACATCCTGATCTACTTTAACATTCAAACTCTCTCACCAATCAAACTAGCAGGGATTACTTTCTAGAAAATGGTTTTTTTCAACAAATATTTTCTTCTTGCAGAACCTGAACACTCAGGCAGCCATGCCATACTTATGACTTGCAAGAGGTCCCTCTACTACTCTCAGGAACACTCGGGTTTCCTCAGATTGCCCACTATCAACTTGCTAGCATCCCCTTCTTCTCTAAAACATCAAGTGCTTCCATAATTATGCCAACTGTTTGCTTCAAAGTCACTAAGCAAACATACATACACAGAGCAACCAACAAATTAGTTCTCATACTGAGAACTTCAAGCATGTTATTCTTTAGACCAGATAGAAACAGCTAGATAACGAAACAGCCTGAGACCTCTGACCAAAAGAGGAGTTGGGAAGAATTAAGGGACATAAATAGCATGTGGGATATATTTTCTCAATTACCATGAATATCAGCATTAATGGGAATAAATCTGCCATCTTACCCATGCCAAAGGGTGACATTTAAAGGATACCTTTTTTGGAGAAGGAATTAAGCCAAATGTAGGCTTACAGCTGAGGCTAAGGGATTTTTTACAGGAGGGGCTAAATATTTCAGAAAAGCATCAGGGTTCAGTCCTGGACTAATTTGTTGATCAAAGTATTAGTTCTCTTCATTTGCTTTAATCGAAGGATAGTTATGCCTAAACAAGAGACAAAATGAGTAAATTAATAGGTTAAGATATAGAATCACAGATTTTTATAGCACCATAGTGATCATTTGGTTCAACCTCCTCCACTCCATATTTTAAAAGAAAAACATGAAAACTCAAAGGAAAGGACTCATGAAGTTCCCTTGTAAGGACTAAATAAGGACTGCCTCATTTAGAGGTTTGGAGCTGAGGTGGAAATCCCACAAAGCCCCATACCAAGTAATCACAAGCACTGAACATCAAGAATATTAAAGAGAAACCTCTGTTGACCTCAGAGAAAGTGCTGATGATTAGAAGAGATGAAAGGAATTCATAATATCTCCTAAACTCCTGGTACATGATAGGGCTTACAATTATGGTCTAAAAGACTATAAGGCTATTAAAATTTCCCTTATTTTGCATCTTATATTTATTATTCTCCCCCTGAGATACCACGGAAAAAAAGAAGATAATGTAAATTTATAAATAATTAAAATAGGCTATGCCAGTTCCGGTTAAAGGCATATCATGTATTGTTATTTTTCAGTAAGTTTCTTAGAGACTGGTGACACTTTCAAGTAAACTTCAGAAGGACTAAAGAAATCTTTGTAAAATCAGGTCACATATATATATGGATTTGTGACATTTCAACATAAACCATAGAAAGATGCCTATTAAAGCGAGCAAAGCTGAATCATTTTGCCTTCTCTTCATACTGTGATTTTTTATTCATTTGAAGATAAAATTCAAAGCAAATGTTTTAGAGCTTCTGTTTGCAATCCAAGAGTTATTTCCAGGCAGCTTAGGAAATCTCACATTCCCAAAATCAGGTCATGAAATTGGAACCACAATCTCATTAATATGTTCATACAACAGCTTCCACCGCTACCATATAGAAAACCACAATGGTAAAACTAAGTCTGCATTGCTCAGGATCCCCAAAAAACAACCAGCAGAATATTTCTCATTATAAAACTGTTCCTAGTTTAGTAAATTAAGGGTTGCACCATCTCTGTCACACCTCTGCCCCCTTTCCAGACATAATACTTTGGGTAAGTAATTTCTAAAGTGCAAATCCTTTGTTGACTTTACATAGTCACTCAGCATCACTGGCTTTTCCAACTGGCTGACACTCGTACATTTCCCTCTTGAGCAGCCTTTCTGACTCCCCCCAGAAACTGTCCCACACCTGCCTACCCTCATCCACCTGACTCTCCATAGCCCCCCCCCCTCTGAGATATGAAATTGAATTCTACTTCCCAAAGACAACAGAGGCCATTAGACCAAAACTCCCACGGGTTCTCCTTCCATCTACCAAATCTCTGTGTGATGTGCATCCATCCTCCTCTTTCTCCCTCCTGCCTCAGGGGAAGTTACATCCTTCACGAGCTGTCTGGGTCCTGTATCTGGGTATTTCCTCCAGGATGTGCTCCTTGACCTTTAAACTTATACCTAGTGCTCTTCACTAATACTTGTTCTTCCTCCTCTTCTTCCTTCTCCCCCGCCCCGTCCTCTCTCCTCCTTCTGGCCCTTCTTGCCCCAAATTTTGAAAGTAGTATGCACAACTTCTTTCTGCCTTTATAACCTCTGAAATATAACTTACTCCCAGGTGCTCTCTTAAACCACTCTCCAAAGTGTTGCCAATAGCTACCAATTTTCAAAGCCATCAGATATACTTTTAGTCCCTCATTTTTAGATTTCTTTACGGTATTTGGACCAGCCAGTTGTTTCTTCCTTTGAACTCCCAGAACACTTGGCATATACCTCCATCTACATGCTCCCTGCTGAACTGCCATCACTTGTTCCTGCGGCTGTTCTCCTCACTGGTCAATGACTACCTTGAGGTGGGACTGCTATCACACTTACCTGGGCATTCCCTGTGCTTAAATGAATCAGTATGTTCCACATATTTCAATCCTATACACTAAGAATGGCATTTTTCAAGCATAGATATTGAGCTATTTCATGATTAAAATGTTCATTTGGCTGTTTGGCACTGGCTCTGATTTCAGAAAATGTTAATATTATTTACCTGTGCAAAATTTTAAAGTTCTACAATAGGACATTGTGAAGCAAGTAATGATGCAGTAGCAACATCCAAATTTGTATGATCTTTTACTGTCACCAAGCACTCTCAAAAACATTTCATCTGACTATCAGAACCACCTTTCAAGCCCATACCCCGGCAAGGCCAGGACCGTGCAATCCAATCACTGCCCAGCAGCGCAATGAGTGAAGCTGAATTCATCTCTGTTCTGCTCCCTTCGCCCAGTGTGTGCCCAAGGAAAGGATGCCCTTTGCTTAGAAAAAAGGTTCGGTGCATTCACCAAGTTCCAAAGTCTGCATTTCTAATTCATCTGCCTAAGTGGGGCACCTTTTCCTAATTCACAGAAACAACCTCATAGGTCAGAGTGGCCAGGGAAACATGACTCACCTCAAATTCCCTGTAAAATTTTTCATTCTGAGAAAACACAAAAGAGCTGCTGCTGTGGTTGAAGCATAGGTCGTAGTCCTCACATGAACAGTTAAGAGTTTCTCAGGGAAAGGCCACTGACATTCATTACACATCCTTACTTAGCTAATCTGCTAATAGGGTGAAGCTGCTTATTTTTTCTTGTCTTACTGCTAAAGGTATTTTTCCATAAGCTCCATGGACAAAGTGCTAAGACATCTTCCACAGAACAGTGTTGAATAAAAAGAAACTGGGTTTAAAAATGAGGCCATACCTAAGTCTCAGATATGTGACCCTGCACAAGTTATTTACCTTCCATGAGCATTACTTTCCTCATCTGCAAACAGAGATTCAAATAAGACCCACCTCCGAAAGTTGCCATTAAATGATGTCATTTATGTGAAAACATGTGGCATGTATTGGGTGGAGGGACAATTAGTGTTGATCTCAATAAGGTACACAGTGGTTCCTTTTGTTACCTACATTTTAAGAAATTTACTAAAGAGGTTTTAGCATGCCGGTGTTTAATAGTCTAATAAATTTTTTATCACAAATGTGCTGTGAATAGCTCTTTAAAAGTCTACTCCTTAACAAGAAGCAGGTAAATATCCGCTGCAGTCATTTTCAACAGGCGGTGAAGAGTCCCAAGAGCCTTTGCAAGGTCACACAAAGCATTAAGATGAGAATTAGAGTTAGAAATCTGGAGGGATTTTTCTTTTATTTTTTTCCCTAGCCAATAGCCTGACATTATACATAGAATCCATATTATCCATCCTTGAAACCAAATACATATCTTAAAATTTTACACAATACCATCTCTAGTTGACATATATTGTCTTGGGTATGTTGACAGGCTGGTACTTCTCTAACAACTGGAAACACCATTCAGTAGTTCATCGAGTGATAAGAACTTATGGCTTAGAAACATTTTAGAGTATTGTAAAAAAAAGATGGAATGATGCTGTAGCTAGACAAGGCATTAATGGTCACTAATGTTCATGGGGTGTGACCCAAGGAGGAGAGGAAGAGATGAAATGTAGTTTACTGTTTAAAAAAAAAAAGCAAAGAGGAAAACTTCTAACCTGAAGCAAATGGGACACTGGTTAAGTTCCTTTCCTGGGTTCCCTTCTTGCTCTCAGAATTCTGAACTGTTTTCCTCTTTCCCCTTTCTTGCCTGTTTTTATCTGAGCCTGGACACCCCAGCATTAGTGGAATAAACTCAGTAATAGTCGGCTAAGAGGGGAGCAGGAATGACGGGGCTGGAAAGTGGAGAATTTAATAAAAGCAAACACCCACATTCATAGCCAGTCACTTTCATAGGATGGAAAATATTTTCTGCTTTCTTCCTCTTATAAAGATTGTCTAAAATCTCCCTGACACGGGCCACTCACTTTGGCCACTGGGGATGGAACCTGTCGGCAGTTTAAAGTACGCTGTTTTACTGTCATGGAAAGTCTGCCAGAACTAAAAATGACATTTGATTTCCGTAAGTGTGGGCACACTGATACTACCAAAGGCAACTTATCTCCTCTAGCATACCATTCCTTGTTTAAAAAATAAAAACAATAAAGAATTTTTATTTTTTATTTTAAAACTACAAGATAGTACTAACAGAAATTAAGGAGAATACCACTACAGGCAACAGAAAACAGAAAACAGAAAGGAAAGAGAAAAATTATATGGATAATAGTATCAATATTTCATCTAAAGCAACAACTTGGCTATATCTAAACCTGAACTTCTTCCTTAAACAATAGGTTGAGCTAAAACTACTGAGCTCCAGGACTTTGTGAACAACATGAGTTTGTATAATTATGAACTCTATCTAAACTTTATCACCATAAATTGTATTTGACCCTATCAGAAATTCAGAATCAAGCTGAGAGTTTGGTAGTATTTGTGTTCTAGTATTTCTGAGTAATTTTGTCACTCAGAGAAAGAGATGGTACTGAAGCAAGGTCAACAATGACTTGAAATCTCATTAGAAGACAAGCAGACACTGACAGAAATTTTAGGTTGGCAAAAATTAGCAGAGCTCCGTTTTCTTGCATGAAATTTAATATATTTTGTTTTTCAATGCATATACAGTGATCAAAGCGAATGTTTCTCCCATTCATGAAAATTCTCGTAAGACAAGTGAGATTATTATCATTGGCCAGAACACAAACTCTAGAAAATGCAATTCTGGGTTGAGTTTCTGTAGTTTCAATACATGAAGAGAAGAACTCCAAAAATGATACTCTAAGAGTCTAGTTAAGAAGGATTATCCTTTTATTAAGAAGCAGGCCATTTGTCCTTTCTTCATTTATTCATTCATTGGATTTGCTATTGAAATATATATCTATATGCATATATATAAAATATATATATAAAACACATATGCATATGGTATTATTGACATATTAATTTATATCTTGCCTCATTCTAGGAAGGATTTAGATCAAAGGAAACAAAATAAAATGAATTAGTATATGAGTTGACTCCTTAGCTTATAAAAGAACAACAGCTACACTATGATTTGCTAGATGAAGCCTTATCACGAACCTGGAAACATAAAGTCCAAGGAAGGATGTGAGGCCTAGAAAAAGGAAAAAGAAGTTTGAATGTTGAGTCAAGATAACATAGTCAACCCATTCGCCTCTTGATCAGAGTCATCTCTCAGCATCACAGAGCTTAGACACATGGGCTTTAAAAAGTTTAATCCTAACCACCAAATAAGTAAAATAGTTAATCACTGTCCACAGTCAATCTCGAACCTTCCTCAGGTCTTCTCAGCAGCCCCGTGCAGCCTCCCCTAATGGCCTGACAGCTTCTGTCTCCTCTGTCTTCTCTCTGAGTCACTCGAGTCCATCATAAAAAAGGATATAAAAGTATTGCAATAAAATGCCCACTTTAATTTTTTAAGTGTAAAATTCAGTTGTATTCAACATGGTTCCAGTGTTTCTGGCATGAAATTACAGCATTTTTACAACTCAGGTTATATAAAGTTGTTACCTATCTCTTAAGAAAGGCCAAAAGCTACAAACATGGAAGGTACACTATGTTATGCCATTCTTATGTCCCTGCATATGAGTCCATGTCATGATGTTTCTAGGGAGTCCTCTTAATTGCTACTAAATGAAATTGACATTCCTAGAAAGCTGACTTGCATTTCCCTCCTTCCAATCACGGAAGAAGACCCGTTCCTGAATTGTCAGGTCACCACGACATCCTCACAACTAGCCAGAATAAAAAATTAAAAGAGCTATATAGAACGTATTTGCCTAGTGAGGTAACCCTTATCTTTGGCTTGGCAGTAAAAAGGTCGAAAAGTGTAATGGAAAGAACTTCGCAACAACCTCCAGCAAGTGTTCCTATGGTAGCTTGAAACCAGAAAAGCAGATCCTTCACAGCACTCTTAGCACTCGGGGTGGTGTTCTATTTAGACAAATAATAAGACCACTTACTAACTTAAACTTGTAGCCAATAAACAATAAATTTGTAATGCTATTACTCAGTTATCAGCACACCAGCCAGAGGACAGGAGGATGAGTCAAAGTGGAAACATGGCTTCTGTTGGAATCATTACCTCTAATACACTGTGGAGACAACTCTAGACCCTCTGTATCTCCATTTTGCCTCCTCTTGCTTCTCAAAAAGCAAGAGTTGGGGGTGCACCCCTCTGTGTCCTGCCTATCCAAAGGGTTTACAGCCTTCATAGAGATGCTCATGAAATCCAGCACACATCCCCTTTAAAATGTTTATCATCCCCTGGCATTGATATGTCACCAACTTCTGATTGGCCCCTTTGTGTTAAAAGACCTTAATGTGATAATGAGGAAAGAGAGCCTTTGGAAATGGAAAGGAGAACAATGTGGCAAAGCCTTTCTTCTTAGCATGGTAATTCATGAACATGGAATCTAATCCAAGAGGGACTCTTACAGTAGGACAAAGGGAAAGCTCTTCTGTCAGCAAACTCCTAGAGTCTCTTACCGCAGAATTGAAAAGCCAAGTTAGAAATGAGAGAACAGCAACAACTGGGTAAGTTGAGAACCAATGACAGCAGTAATTGGGTCACCTGGAAAAAAACACCACCTTCTTCCTTTGAGTTCAACGTCTTATTACTGAAGTCTTCTCAAGGGCCCAGGCAAGAACAGATACACAGAACACTCCCAGGCCACACTGGCTCAGTATGACCACCCCCATACCAGACTGGCCTGTCATGCAGTGAAATCTATGAAGGGTTACCCAGCCTCAGGCACAAAAACAAACCACCAGGATGCTCAACTTCTCTATACAGCTTTCAAACATATATATTACAGATCCAGAGGATCATGAATAAGCATATTTGCATTCTTTCAAAAACCATAGAGTTGAATAGCTCATTTCTTTCTAGTCAAAAGTAGAGCTGAGCTAAATGCAACAAAATAAAAGGTGATTATAACATTCGGAATTCAAAGAATGCACGCACCCTACCTATTGCAACATAAACAAATGGACGCAAGCAGGGCTTAGGCAGAACAAAAACTGTTGCTTTATAGCAAGGTACACCTTATGGAAATGAGAACGGTAATTTTTTTCCCCTAAACAAACCTTAATAGGTACAAAAATTACATTGAAGTAAGGCATAAGGAATATTTGGTGGTTAGGATAAATAAATATTTGACAAATGCCTACTATATGCCAGGGACAGTTTCCAAGACCTTTTTAACTCAATAAAGACTATTTATGTGAATGTATCTATAAGAATGACAAGGACCTTATTGCTGATGACTGACCCTCACCATCTCAATCAGCAAGGCAGTGGCACCAAAGCTCCCACTGAGTCAGGAACTCTGGTGATGCACTTGGAAGTGGGCCACTGAGGTTGACAGGCATGTCTCCCAGACTCCCTCCCAAACACAGTAGAGACACAGGGGACAGTGGCTCCGGACAGCAGAGAAGAAATATACGTCACAGCATTGATTCTGGATGGATCTGGTATTGATAGAAAATGAGCTCCTGCCTTGAGTGACAGGGGATGTCACCCACTCTTTTCTGCAACTGATTTTCAGCTAACAAAGTGAAACGTCTATAAAAAACCAGCAGCTGATTTTGGTGGCGCCTCAAGATATTAGGAAGCTTTCATTTGAGACACTGTCATAAAAGCAGCCAAGAAAACCCTCAGAAACTTCTATTTTGATTTCTATTGCTTATCCTAAAGAGAGTCAAATAAAAAATCAGACACATTGCAGTACCCAAAGCAAGTCATGCTAGTAGCCACAAAACCTTAAAAAAAAATGTGTCTTTAGCATGCATTCACAAAGTTTCTGCTATGAGCAATGGAATCCAGTCAGCCCTAAAAGTATAGTGAAAACAAGCAATTTAAAAATAATGAGTTTCTCCCTTATAATACCTTCAGCAATTATTTTCTATACACATGTAGTCATAAACCCAAACAAGAAAGGGTACATGATGTCACACATTCTAGGTCCTTAATACACTGCCCTGAATCTTTATAAATGGCCAAGTATCAAGGCACTACGCAAGTTCTATGAGATTCTGAGCACTTCATGATTCATGTGTTCGAAATCTGTTAGATTTGTTCATTCTGGTAGAAATATTTCTTGAATAGCTAAAAAATATTCCTTAAATGTGAGGCAGCAACACATCTTAGAATTATTTTAGAATAGAGTCAACATTTTTAAGTTTTCCCTTAACATTCTTTCAGAAATTCGGAAGGACCTAAGGCCAAGCAAATTGATACTAGATGTCAGAAATATGTGTGCATCCTTCCCCAGGGAATTTTCAAAGAAAACAGAAGAGCAAAACAAACAAAGAAAATCCTCCCTTTTTCCTTTATGAGTTAAATAGTTGCCATTCTCAATTTGTTTTTTGTTTTTTTTCCTTCTATGAAATGTTACCAATTGTAAATATCCTCATACTTGACTTCTTTCGGGGGGATGCTTTTATCTTAAGTAATCTTTTATTGCATAACTACTACTTTCCCAGACAGCATTTGGTTTTAAACAATGTTTTGCTTTTTCATCCTCATTTGATACCAATATTCAAGACAAACCCAAACCTGGCACCTGTCAGGGAATTTTATAATTCTGAGTTTTACAAACTGAAGGGGGTATTGATTACTCACCATATCCAGGAATGCCTTCTAAAGGGAAAATTATTCACGTGCATCATGTTTGCAGATCTTCCGTCATTAATATTTCTCCTTGTCTCATATGTTACATGGAGTGATTCTCACAGATGAATCCCAACTCTTGTTTGAGCAGTTACCATGGGCAATTATTGCAACAAGTATTGAATTCCAAAAAAATCCCCTCCTCCCCCCAAAGAAAACCCAAATAGCAACAAGAAAAGCCCTTCCAGGATTTGAAGAAGGAAACATCACAGAACACTGCAGGTATGGGTCCATCCATTTAGGTCCCACTAGTTAGTGAACATACTACAATAACCAGTTCAGTCGCTGATCCTAAATGGTGGCAAATAGTGTCCTGGTGAAATCCAAGTGCCTAGAGTGTGAATTGGTGCATCCTCCCAGAAAGGACTCTGGAATGTGGAAAAAAAGGAGTCAAAAGACAGTTTCTTGTTATCCTTGTTAAAGAAGTGTTAAAAAGGAAAAGGAAAACTTCAGGTTGCTTGGCCATGCTGTCCTTTGGAAATGAATATTGCTTTTTCTTCTTTCTTAGGCTCATATTCTGTGTGTGGTCACTTTAATGCAGCGCTGCCTTCTGAGACGTGTCGGACAAAGACCTGGGCAGAGGGGCTAGAAACCATGTATAACCAGAGCCAACTTCTTCCCGAATCTCAAAATTGCTGGTTCTCAACTGCAGAAGTAGGAAGGCGGTGAGCGATTTCTGCTTTGCAGGACAGGATTACCATTAACTACCTTCATGACTTCAGAAGATGCCACGAGGAAATTCATTTCTGCTGCCTAGCCCCATAATACGGCTGTCTGCTTTCTTGAAGTAAAATGACTAAGCTATTGATCCTTTTACTGCAGAAACCCCTTTAATTTGTTGTTAACAAAGCCATGTGCGGGCTTTTCATATTTTGCCTTGGGAGGAAAATGAGTATCACAGCCGCAAGTCCAACGTTGTCTAAGAATTCCTTCCCCCTGTCTTTCTTTCCTTTCTCTCTTTCTTTTCTTACCCCCAATTCAATTTCTCAATAGGTGTCATTTACTCTGATGCTCTGACATCTTCTGAAAGGTTTTCATGCCCAAGCTATACAGACCTTGCATGCTTTAAAAACACAATGGCAACAGGCTCCTGCTGGGGTCGCCCAGCGCCGAATTTCCAGCGGAAGCTTTGCAATCGTCGCAGCGTCTGCCCTGGGCTGCGCCGCCCGGCTCTGAGCAGCTCAGGACAGTTGCGGGCTCCTGGTACTGTGCATTAACTCTGCAGCAGCCCCACTCGGCTGCGGAGACGGCTGCCTGACAGGGGATGTGCTGGCGTCAAGGGGGCCCTCTAGGTGGGTTCCCGGGCACTGCAGCACGCCCTGCGAGCCTCCCAGCAAGCTGCCGGCAAAGGGGTTAAAGAAACAGCTCGCCCTCCAAGAAAAGCACGTTTCTTTCAGGCAGTAATTACCAGCCAAGACAAGCTAAGCTGTAAGAAACCTGTAAATAGCCTCACAAGGAAATGACACCTTGAACAAATAGGTATTACAGAGGGAGGGCTGTTGTATGTTTGATTTTGTTTTTCCCTTCTCACCCAATGAAAAGAAAGGAAATAAAAGGAGTCCAGGGAGAACTGCAAATGACAGGGTTTGGTCACTTCCACTCCTTTGTTTTTTGAAACACAAAAATATTGGGGTGGGATGCCTTGTTAACTTGATGACGATCTGTAACCATTTAGCCACAGATGACCACACGGGGAGTCCTGGACAGGAAATCCTGTGGAAGCCAGTTGTGCGGAAGTCAGTTACATTTCAGTTACAATTGTGCATGCCATAAAGTGGCTTGTTTGATTAGGGGGTGTGTAGCTTTGAGGAGTGCTGAGACAAAGCACTGCATGCCTATAGCTGATAGTCTGCATTGCCTCAAGCTCACCCCTTTGTTGCAAAAATTCTGTTCAACAATCCCCTGAAAGCACCCCATCGCTATTGATGCCATTTTGGAGCAAGAATAAAATAGTAAACTCTTGTGATAGTAGGTTGGCACTTAAATGGTGTTTGTTGGAAATAAGTAGAATGAACTTCTCAAGTAGCAGTGTACTCAATATTAATGTATCACTTTTAACTTAGGCATTTAAAAAGCCTAATATGCTTAATGTTAAATGGAATACTGGCACCATTTAATGTATCATGCTATTACCTTCTGTTAGGATTTCCTAACTGTGAGGCCCTGTCATCACAGTAAACATTACCCAGAGGTTTTTGGGGGGGCAGAGAAAAGGGGGCCATCTCCCACAAATTCAAAACCAGGAACAGAGAAACTCAATCTTGAAAACTGCCATGGTTTGGGAAGTCTTCATTTTGATCAAATGATGAGCCTAATGGAAATATTCCTGGGAGGAGGAAAAACTAAGTGATTTCTTTAAAAGTAATTTGAACTTGTAGGTCCACAAAGATGGTGCCACAAGCTTAAAAGGAACTTGAGAATATTTTGGGGGATTTCCTGTTGCCTTAGGCAGTGCCCTCATGACCTCCTTTTTCTAAAGGGAACAAATCTCTTCTATGAGGTCATGTATGATCTGAACCAGTGAACTTCAGCCTGCATTGTTTTTAGCAAGCTTCGAATGCTTTGAATCAAGCATCACCAAGTAATCAAAATCGGATATTATATGAGATATTTAAATATTATTATATTAGAGTAAGGAACACCTACAATGTCCTGGGCCCTGTACGAAGTACTTTACATTATCATTTCATTGAATCCTCATGAAAACGTTATTATGTAAGGCCTGTTATTAGCGCTGTTCTACAGATGAAAACCAAGGCTCTCTGTCTGATAGGAAGCAGCTTCAAACAGCTAGTAAGAGTTGTTCGAATCAAAGTCTGGCTTTGGTACCTACATGCATTACCAATATATTATACTGCTTCTATAATAAGAATAATAATGCCTTGCATTGGTGTTACGGTTTCTACAAAATTATTTTTACAGGTATTATGTTAGCCTTACTGAATCATGCTGAGGACAATATGAAATTTATTATGCCAATTTGGGGGAAAAATATCCCCCAAAGGATATAGCATTTCTTCATCATCATGCATCATGTTAGCAGTAGATCCAGACATAATTCAGATGATTCAACAGTTTAGTGTTCTTTGATGATCATCGTCATGGTAAGATGATGGACATAAACCTATTTCAGAACAAGTATTTTGTCCTTACACTATATAAAAGATTAGGTGTCCATGGAAAGCAACAAATATAAAGATTAAAAACACGATGTAAAAATGTATTTTCCCTTGTAATAGATACATGGAATTTATTTTTTTTAATCCATCCCTGTACTCTTTTCATATGCCAAAGTGATACCCATGGGTGCGATGATGCTAAAAATATCTCTGAATCTTTCTCAGTTACCACATAGTTCAATATTCAATATGTGTTAGCTATGTTTCCATTTGTGGACAATGATGTAAGTAAAGCTCTTTATAAATAAAAAAACACAAATGACTTATTCACCAGATTATTAAATGAGGTGTAAAATTAAAATATATTTAAACCAAGAGGAGATTTCAACTGAGTATTTTTAAAGTGAACTTTTCTTGGCTTTTTATTTGTATTTTTATACATGCAACTCTCTAGAATAAGGTATAACAAATAAGAATGAAAGGACACAAAGCTGAGAATTCTACGGTAAGTAGTAGAAAAGTCAAATTTCTGCTTGACGGTAACAAAGAAAAAAGTGTAATTTATGTCACAGTTCAAGGAACCAAGACTACACATTAATAAACAATCCTAAACAGAGTATTTTGAAAACTCAAGGCAATATATATAAAAGGATGGGCTTGTTTAGAGAATAAAAACAGCTTATTTCCAGCATTTTTATGCCATGTATATTAGAAACAGAGTCTTCAGAGTTATGACCACTACTATTTTACAAACTGCCACTTCACAAGACTCAGTATTTTACAAAAGAGTGGTCCTCAAGAAACAATATTTGGGCAGAACTAATAGGTTTGTAAATTAAAAAGAAATTCTCAAAGACAAATAATGCTTAAGGACAAGGGTAAAACAAATGTTTTTTTTTCCCTACTAAAAGGTAATCATCCTTTCATGCAACTTCTAGGAAATACCAGGAGTAAACATGAAAGATTCCTTTTAGACTTGGTCACAGCCCCATTATTTCAATCAATAAAGGAATGTTAATCATTAAAAGATAGATTGATTGGCATCCCCTTGGTGAGGTCCCTACACCTCACCAAGTGGTGTAGCCTCAGCTCTCCTGGAACAAAGGCTGTTTTTTGTATCTTTTTAAAAATGTAATACCACAGCAAGCATAAGAATAATCAGTCTCTCAGGGATGGACCCACATTATCCATTCTCATATGAAACTGATATATGAAACAATATAGAAAACAGAATGTCAATTTGTTGATAAAAGTATAAACTACAAACTCAGAGCAAACCAGAATATTCTGATCAACATTTTCATGAAAGATTGTTTAATGTACTCAGAATCAGAGAAGTATTAACTAGGCAGTGTCCCCATGCTTTCTTCCAATAATTAAAATCCTTTTTTGACTTGGCTTGGGGGTTATGCTTGTGCTTGCTAGAGTAATGGTTTTCAAAATAAATTCCTGGAAGCACCTTGGTTTTGCAAATTTGTCTCAGGCCAATTGCAGGGCGATGGGGACACCAGGTTTCTTGGCCTGGCCTACTCAGAGTCGCTCTGCTTTAACCTGTTCCATTTCAAGATCTGGTTTGAAAAAGGGAGTCTGGTTCTCAAAATTATGTTTACTAAAACGTAATAGTAGAAATACAAAATTAATACTTTCTAGGCAAATTCTTCTCTTTGATTGTTGGTTT
This sequence comes from Smutsia gigantea, assembly GCA_032199065.1. NCBI lineage: Eukaryota > Metazoa > Chordata > Mammalia > Pholidota > Manidae > Smutsia > Smutsia gigantea. The sequence goes on from JAVSCE010018790.1 coordinate 132,297, forward strand.
TCAAGATTATTCAAACCTTTTCAATTTATATGCTTACTTCACAATGGGTATAATACAAACGATTAGGTTATACCTTTGTGCTAATACAAGTATATCATAATAAAGACATCCAACTCTCTGAATGGGGGAAGGAGGTATTTCCTAAACTCTTTAGTCATTTAGGTGATCTGAAACGTGTAATGACTTCACCTCTTTGATTTTCCCTGAGTTTCACTTCTAAAATGGAGCTTTAATTTCAAGTGCTCAGGGTATATCTTTTTGTCACCATCACATGCTGCTACAACTAGTAGGTAATATCAATAATTGCCTATTAAATGACTTGAATGAAATAAAAGGCCTTTAGATTTAGATTTGAAATGACAAAGATCTAAAGGTGATCTTCTGTTAACCTTTTATAAATACTAAGTACCAGCTCAGATATTTTAGGAAAGTATCCCATTCTTTCAAGAGGCTGCATAACTTTTGTTTCTTAGTTGTCAAATGAAAACATCTGCTCCCTCTATTCTACATACAGATTTTGTATAAAAATATTCACGTATACAAATACCTCTACGTACCTTTTTTTTTAGCACATTCTCTACATTAGTAGTATCAATATGTTATATCTTAGGAAACATAATTTATACTCCTTTGGTTATCTTGGGAGATAGGACTTTTTCACCTAAAGCTGAAAAAAAAGCAGTATTTAAAAAAAAATTCAGCACATTTATAATTGAAATAAGAGGAGCTCTTCATGAAGCCATGGTTTCAATTGCTAAGAGTCGGGGAATTGCATCATGTCTCACCAAGTTGCTAGTACATTCAGTTTCTACATATTCTTAAAACCAGGGATACAACCACCAGCTGAAAAGTGAAAAATACATTCACTAAATATTTACTGTAGTCACCCCAAACCAACAGATGCTTTGTTGGAAGTTTTCATGATTTAACTAATATAACAAATCAGATTATTCAGCTTAAGTTTAAATCTTCTCATTTAAATGATACATGCATTTACACGAAGAATTTTTCATATCATCAAACACACTATATTTCATAGCTGGGATATTTAGAATGCTTGCTCAATTCCACTTGTAATATTTTTGGAATTAGAAGTGTTAGACTACCTAATGCTAGAACACAAAGAAAGCACTATTGTTTGCTATTCAAAAATCAAATGTGGAGAAAAACCCACAGCAACTTTGAAAAAGGAAAAGACAAATTTGTGCTCTGCCTTAGAGTCTCAAGATGCGAGCCTTTAATTTCACACTGCCTTGTACTTTTTGTGTAATTTTAAACAACTCACTATACCTCTGCGAGACTAAATTTCCTTATCTGTAACAGAGAAATAATAGCAAATTCATAGGCTATTAATTTTTAATTCACTGAGGTAAATTATAGAAACATACTTTGTCATGTGAAGAGAGTTATTTAAATATTGTTCACATATGCTTTAAATTCAGTCATTAGAAGAATGGAATGAAATATAAATACTTCACTTGGTCTGCAATTTACTCAACTCGAAATGGAAAAAAAAGACGAGGTAATGTTGGATCTCTCTTCTGAAATGGAATTATATCTCACTTCAAACTTAAACTTTCAAAGGCTTCGTATCATATCTGTTTCAATTCAAGGAAGTAAAAATACTTCTCATGTTATAAGGTACAGCTTTAAAATATATCCATGTTTATGAAATACATATATATTCATAACAATGCTTGAAAAATATCTGAAATATTGGTAGATGGAAAAAAGCCTGCAATTTGCAGAATAATCTCTTTAATATGAATTATTTAATATATTTAATATGAATTTAAACATGCAGGTGTATATAAACATATACTTATGCCAATGTAGAGGAAAAGTACCAGAAGAATATATACCAAGCTACTGACAAAGCTAGTCTGAGTCAGTTGCTTTTTTTGCAATCAAAATTTTGATGAGATGTGTCATCATATAAGACATTTTTTTTTGCCATCATAAAACCTTCCTCCCCTCCAGAAATATAGCAATTTACTATTAGTATTATATAGTAATACTGAATAGCCACAGTGAATTAACTTGACATTGGATCAATGGTTACTCAATCAAAAGGCTTAAAACACACACACACACAGAGGAACTAATAATTAATATATCTACACCTACATCCACACCCAGAGGTTCTGGAGAGGACACTCTTTTTCTATGACTGACATATACTATACTTCCTGTCAAAATATTAGCTTCTTATTTTTCTCAAACCCCATTCACCATTTTTCTTCACTGAATGAATGTTAATTTGTTTCAGATAGGAAGCAAATGACAGAGAGAGAGAGAGAGAGAGATTAAGGAAGGAGGAAATACTGTGATTTTTATTAGCTTTACAGAGTAAGAGAATTGAGTACTTAAAAGGCACAATACCTTTTCAGGAGAAAGGACATTCATATGATTATTTTAAAATAATCATGTAAAATTTTTAAAAATTAAATAGCATTAAAACCACAACTCAGTATTTTAGAATAACAGTTTTAAAGTTATTTTGATAGAATTAAGCAAAATATTCTTAGCATTTGAGTGTAAGATGAATTCAAGGCTAGTTATTAAATCCTAACTGCTTATTTACACAGTTATGCTCTCTTTCACCTACCATTCTGTACCCTCTACTTTGCTGTTTTTAATGCTCTGACTTGTGATGAATCCATAGTGCTGAGCATTTGGAACTATTGGCTAACCTGCCTCTCTCTATAATTGCTACATTCCACCCCTAAAAAGATCTCTATAGACCATACAGATCACTTAATAGATACAAATGGCCAAACATAAACACATGGCCCAATGGAATGAGACAGAAAAACAGCAATGTGAAATCCCATTGCCTAGCTATGTAGCTTATATTTTTCTCTACAGGAAGCACATTATGAGTGGGAAAGCATTTAATGTGGAATATAATATGACTTCATCTTTTGTTCTTAGTTGCAAGATTTAGAAAATGGATGAAGACACAAAAGAACTTCAAATTTTCCACAAAATAAAATAGCAAAGCTGATCAAATTGTCAATTTACTTTTACGATTTCTCCTCTTTTCTCACTGATCGTTTCCCTTTAGATTGGTGATGAACAGGGGTCAGAGCAAAAGCAAAAAGCAGGAAATGGGCAGACGGGCACCTGCTCCTTTGCTGGAAGGCCCCTCAACAAGCTTCCTTGGTTGTTGAAATTCCCGCCTCATTTTAAAAAGAATGAAAGTTACATTGGAAGCAGGAACAAAGTTAATGAAAACATAAATTCCTATCTTTCTCCCTCTCCCCAGTAATTACCCACTGATTAGAGGCACAGGCCATCTGAGATGAGGCTGCCACTGCATGTCAGGGATTGAATATTCTTTGTTCCAGAAGTAGAAGGATCAAGAGACTGTTGCAGCCCTGGGTCTCTGGTGGCCTCTCCTCATAGACTGCAGCTACTGTAAGCAGATGACAGTCCTCACACCCTCTCTCTATCCAAAGGAGTCTGAAGGAAGGAAGAGGTGAAGAGGCAAGGGAAAGAGAAAACCAGCGTAGTGGGGCTGAAGGGCACTGCTATTAATCCTAACTTCGCCATCCCCCTACTTTCCCCAGTGACTGGCTGCTTCCTACACCTTGAGTGCCCACCAACTAGAGCACAGGTGTTTTAACCATCAGAACATTTACTGGGAGGTGTAAATAATTTTCCCCTCAAATATTAGAGGAAGATAGAAAGGCGAAACATGCAAGTAGAGATAAGAATGTGATGTGGTATTGCCATGATATTTTAAAAATATTTGAATAGGTTTTCAATATGGTAACAAAGTCATTGAAAAGAAGGACATGTGATATGTATTAAAACCATATTTTAGTTTGGTTTCCCACAAGGCCTTTAAGTCGTATTTATGGGAAGTCTTATAACTTTTCTGGGTGCTCTTTGGCAATAGAGAGCTTTACATTCACTTTAAACCGTCAGCTCAGACCTATTCAGAAATTAGAATGTCCTTTCCAAACTGTAATCCAAAATTCCCAATGTGATCTAACTTGCATCTTCTTCCAGCTCCCAGCTGGGCCCACAGAAGGCTAGCTGCTTGCAGTGGGGTGAGTGGGTGGGGCAGGAAGGGTTTCTCTCCCACTTTCCTTGGTAGCCTGACTTGCCAGCTGTGGATACTGACTACTTGGGGTCACAGAACATGCAGAGACAATGGAAAGAAGGAAAGCTTTTTTTCCCCCTTGAATTGGCACAGTCATAAGATGGCATCTCACACTGGGGACTTAGCAGATGTTGAAAGCTGCCGCTTTGTCTCATGGGCACTTTTGCGGGTTCATCAGCCACAGCCCTGCTAGGCGCCCGGGCTGTAACTTCCATGAGTCAGGCCGACCTGTGTTTTCAAAGTGCTGCTAGTTAATCAGCCCTCAGCCAAGTCCCTGACTTTCTAGTGGTCCAATCCCTACAAACTCTGTCTACTGGAGTGCGAGTGCTCTTTCCAGTGGGTTCTTTCGGGAAGGACATGGCATGGCTCCAGGCCAGCTCTCTCTCTAGTGTGTGTATCTCTGGTCCACGGCGAGAATCCCCATCACTGAAGCCTTTCTTGGAGCTCGACGGGAAGGAGATGGGTGCAGGCCCTCTGTGGGAGGGTGAGGTGGGGCCCCCAGCACTGACCGGTTCCCCACTTTGTTAAGGACAAAAACAAAAAACCTACTTTTTTGTAAATTACACTTCCTTTTCCCTCTCTAAACTCTTCTATTGTCTCAGTCTGAGTTTAGGGCATCTGCGTGAGGAGCCCGAAAGTCATGTAACTGCTCCTTGGTCACCTATTTTGAAAATCAGAATTTAGAACCAGCACTACTCTGGGGGATGCAGCTTCTTCTGTGTCTCACTGCCCTTGTTGACACTTCAGTTCTAACATCTGTTACCACATGATTGACATCATGGTTCCCTGGCCATGGTTGGTAATCTACTTGGTATCTACCTTCCCTTTTTCTTTACTGGCAAAAACCCAACTCTTTTTTACAGGATTCTACCTTTTGAAGCAGCTAAGTTGTCAAAGAAGGTGACCTCCAGCTCAGATGGTAAATCCTGAACAGTCTAGTCCCATTTGCTGGACTATGTCATAAAACCAAACCTAGCCAAAGAGGTATACAGGCAAGTTGGCTGGGATGAGTTCTGAGAGAAGAGTTTCATAAAAAGAGAAGCACAAGGAAGAAAGGAAGACCTTGGGCCTGGCTAGCGCCATCATCTTGTGATAAGGGAAGAGTCAGTCTGAGCAAAAGGACAATATGCTAAGATGTGTGCATAAGCTAGGCGTTGTGTTTGTGCCTCTTAATAATCAGCCCTGGAACAGTCTACCTCACAACTTCATGTTGTAAGACAATTTTCCTTATTTGTTTATATTAAGCCATTGAATGGAGAGGTACAAACTTGTGCCAAACACATCATCACTGAGTTTGCCCTGAGATATTTACTGTAATCCAAACAAGGACAGTAATCAAGTTAGACAGGAGAGGGAAGCTTATGTTTTCTCAATTTTTCTTTTCTTTCTAAATAGCTGGTGGGTGAGTTCATCAGCTTAAAAAGGAATTTTAAAATCAGATGTTTAAGTTAATTCTCAAGACTGCGATGCTATTATTGCCTTGAAACAACAGTTGTGATGACACCTGTTATAACAAATGTAAACAAAAACAAATAAAAGTTATGTTCAATTTGCAAATCCACCATTTATCTGTAAGCTTTGATTTCTTGAAGAAACCAAAAAGGTTTCTAAGATTACAAGGTATTGTCAATAACCTGGGCAATGATTAAAGGATCACATTCCAATCTTAGAAAATCAGAAGATGATGTGTGTGCCAAAAACCCCTTGGAAATCGAATCACACTTCATACTCAATTCCATTTAGAGACTCAAGCAAGAACCTACTTTACTATTCCATATTATGATGTGGGTGTGCTTATATTAAATCACTTATGGAGACCACTAGGTGACTAATTTGTGACAATGATATGTTTGCAGACTAACACATTCATAAGAACAGCAGAATAATGAGCTAATTTGTAAAGTACCAGATGGAATTTCCTGAAAGCCAGTGGCCTAAGCTATCATAATTGCCCTTTATACTCCAAGAAGACATCTGTAGTCATCTTGCTACCCACATCTTTACTTTTGGATAAACAGGCCAAGGCATAACTAATCCTCTCCCCACAAAGGCAGGTCTCAGTATCTGAGTGTACTTGCTACAGCGAGAACCAGCTGCAGTATGAAGTTCTGCTTTTTTTAATTCCACTGTCTGAATGGCATCTCAGAATGAGAGGCCATTGATCTTAACTGTTCTCTAGTCCATCTTGTTGTTTTTAATGTCGCTTTTTTGTTAGTTCACCAACACTGAGGTGCATTCCCATTTATACTTGGACTGTCTCTATTTCCCTGCGTGCATGCTCCAGCTCACTGACACAGGCACCACTTCCTCGGCGCTTTTGAGACTCCTTCCATTTCTTCTTCTTTTCCTAAGTCAATCTAGGGATGGCTTTATCCCTCTTACCATTAGCCTCATCCTTCTTCCTTCAGTCCCCAACCACAACTTGAAGCTGAAAAACCTAAGCTCCGATTTCAGCTCTTTCTGTGTAAGAACTCCACAGAGCCCTTAGTGTAAACTAGCTAATTTGTGCTGCCAGGTTAGTAGTTTTTCTGAAGAAAGTATGGTTTGGTGGAAAGAGCACAGGGTTTTGGTATCATCAGACAGACCTGAAGTCTCTTGCCACTTCACTGACCTTGGGCTCATTTTCCAACCTTCACTAAATCTTATTTTTTTCAACTGGAAAACAACAATGATAAATATTTTCTCACCTTCTGACTGTGATGGTAGGAAAGTTAAATTAGGGGAGAAGGAAAACAGCAGTGTAGAAATGTAAAGAGGCTGAATAATACAGGCTTCACGAGCAACTACTAAGCAAAGGGAGTGAGCAGAGTAGGCTACAATTGCAGCTGTGGTTTTTGTGTCGCATGCCTTAAGGATCGCTGATAAATTCATTAGAATAAGACCAACAATCCAAAAGAAAAATAGGAAATGGAAGCAAATAAGCACTTGAGAAGGAGAATTACAAAGAGTCCATAGCCTTTTGAAAAGATGTTCAATCTCACAGGCAGCCAAATAAATAAAAGTACAGTGCAATATTTTGCCTACACATGGGTACAAATTCAAGAGTAAATACAAGCAAAGATGGCAAGGTTGTGGTGAACAGGTACACCCATACGCAGCCGGTAGAAACATGGACTGGGAAAGACTTCGCTGGAGTGTGGTCTAGTAGACTTGTAGAAATGCACAACACACATGCCTTAGATTTGCAGAAATCTGTCCTTCAAAAGTGATTGCTCTAGTGCAAATGCACGCCCCCCCTTCACACACACACAGATCACACAGATTTTCATTTTGGCACTGTTTATAACAATAACAGAACACTGTTTCTGTCTCTGACCAGATGCTGAGTTCTTAGAGAGGCCATACCTTTCTCCCTCCTCTGCAGAACCTTCCAATCCCCCATACATACAATAATGTTGAAGTTGCTTAAAAATGCATAGTGACAGATATAAAATACTAACAAAGGTTCAAAATATGTTTATGTGTAAAGACAATGATATAGATTTATAAAATTTGTAAGTTATTTTCTGTTTTCAGAGATAAAAATAAGTATTTAATAGAGACACAAAATTTCATTTTTTTCTATACATCTACAAATTTTGGTACATTTTATAATACAATTGATTGACAAAGTTTTCCAACCCTGTGAAAAACTTATTTATGTTTTTGTTATACATTTATTTCTAAAGAATATATTTAAATAAAATTAAAATGTTCCATCAAGCCCAATGCTGTTTTTACATTTTCTCTTTCTTGTTTTATTCTCCCCCTCCTCCCACCATGGTACACACAGAGCTTTGTTTTTTTGCCATATTTTCTCCAACAACTGAAAGATATTGGAAACACTGTCATTAAAGGCAAAAATTGATCACATGCACTGCAGGAATACAAAATTTCTCAAATGAGCATTTAAATTCTGTAATTCACCTGCTGGGCTCTGTTCTTTCAACTAGGATTTAATATTCTAGTAATATGGAGTGGGAAGAGAGATGTTTTTTTTCAAATACAAAGACCATGTTCCTAACATCAGCAAAGAGTAGCTGGCTCACTTTTACAAGCAGTGGGGTTGATCCTCTTCAGTCACGCCATCTGAACCAAAGTGGCATGCTTAAGGTACTCATCGGTGAGCTGTCTGACCTAGGCCATGGAATAGACTCAGTGAAACTAATCAACATGAAATATTTAGACTGATGGTCAGCCCAACTTGGCTACTTCTTTGTATAGATATCTAAGAGCCAACCTTTTAAAATGAAATAAGACATTCTTTTTTAAGAAGAACTATACTATGACTGTAAATACATATAAAATTATTTTCATCAGTGTGATCTCTAGATCAGCCTTGTATAAACCCTGTATCCTTGTATAGTTCTGTTTATGTAAACTGAACTGAACTTCTCCAAAGAACATTTTATTAACTGAAACATTAGCATAAGAAACTAATTAGCTTCCTTCCACATACCATTTAAAAACATTCAAAAAAGCACATTGGAAACGAGAGGAGAAGAGTGAAATAAAGCTAGTACTTTTTTGAGTCTCTCCTCTGGGAAAGATTTTGTGCACCAAGTTTTTACGTAAGTTATTTCTTTTAATACTCACAATAATCCTATAAAGTGAGTATTAACATCCTTCCCTTTATAGATGAGGAGCCTGAAGAACCTTAGAGGGGTTAAATTATTGCTCATGGACCCAGAGGGTAAGCGGCTGAGCTGCGTTTGGACTCCAGAGCCCACTCGGCCCATCACATTTGGGCAGCCTTGTCTGTGGACTTAGACGTGGCTGGGAAGTGTGGGTTGAGAGGGAGGCAGTTATGGAGACAATAACTGGGAAATAATGATCATGAGCCATGAAACTAGCAAGTGCCAGACACTATGTTAAACATTTGCCTTTTCCATTTAATCTTTCAGAAAAGTACTACTAGTTTGTCCATTTTACTGAGGAAAATGAAGTACAGAATAGTTAAGCAAGTCACCTGAAGTAACCCAACTAGTTGATGGATTACAGTAATCTCACAATATTTCATTATTTCTTTTCCCCATATTTACCTTTCTTTTCCTGTTTCTTTCTTACAGAGGGGGAAAAAAAGTGACCTGTTTTACAATGTACTGATTTCATATACATTTGGGAGTCCTACTGCCTTTCAGATAAAATATAACCAGTGTCTTCCCCCACTTCTGAGATGCCAGGATGCTACTTGAAGATATTGGGAGGCTCTTTACTGACATCTTGCTTATGTCAACAGATACGCATAGAATTAGGCTGCAGTTTGATTCCTAACCCTGTCAATGACTTTCTAAATCCTTATGAAAAAATCTTGTTTTGGTTCCTCCATATGCAAAATTAAAATAGCTAGGTGTTTTTGTTTTAAAATGCTAACATATGATTTGGCCAAGGCTGATATTTATATTGTCTCCTGGGCTGGTGCTCTGGGGATTATTCATCTAGCCCTCAGTGCGCGGCCATCGCCAAAGCCCCGCCCCCTTTCCTATTTATTATCAGGCTGCTGCAGTGCAGCGTTGAGACATCTGATCATTTAGATCATTAAAAATCAATCCAATGGCCAAACATTTCTGTACATTTTAGAGAAATGACAAAAAGTACAGTATTAGATTGCTATTAACTTGCCTGGGGTTTTCTTTTTACAGCTGCCAGGAAAGTCATTTGGTAAAATTGATTAAACCAGCATGCCAGGAGGAGAGAGGAAAAGAGCAGAGAAATGTAAACACAGCAAGCTTAGAGGGAAGGGTGATGTTTTTCTTGGGAATAAGTGAGATGACTCTGGGGGAGGGCGAGGAGGGCGAGGAGGGCGGATGGGAGGAGAAACCTTGCCTGCAGTGAGCATACTATAATTTTGGGAATAAGAGATTCAAGATGGTAGGAGAAAAGCAATAAAATGCAGAAACAATAGAGACAGAAAGAATGAAGAAGCAGCAAGCTATCCGTGCGCTTTAACAGACTGTCCGCATTGGTCAGACTGCAGTTTGACTGAATTCATCCAAAAGGGATCACTGGGACAATGAAATGAAGCCAATTTGAGGGTTTCAGTAAATTAAACTTCTAGTATCAAGAGAAGGTAGGCAGGCATGCCTAGTCCTGCCCAGTAGGGTCTATTACTGTATGAACAGTTAACAAAGAAAATAAATCTCTTTACTTTTGCTCAATAAAACTGTGAGTGCACAAAATTTGCATATGCATCCTCCTATCTGTTATTATAATGGCCATACATATTCCTTCCTCCAGATAGGAACTTCCTTTCCCTTTCAAATTGTCTTTTCTCTCTAATATCTTTCAACGATTTCTTGATTAACCCAAAAGGAATACTGATGTGTGGAATCATAAGTGCTGACAGGGATGGATTTTAATGTGGGGTTTTTGAGACTGTGCCACTATTTCTAATTCTTCTCAGCATCCTATTTAAAGTCACACTTAGCTCATGCTTCTATAGAAAGGGGCAGAAAAAACTATCAAGTATTTTATTTGCTATATATTATGTCTACTAACATTTAAGTATAACAACCAACTCAACACAAGTGACTTAAAAATAGAATTTAAAACATTATAAATAAAGCAAATGTTCTGTGGAGGAGTGAATGTTCTTTCTTGGATATGGGACAAAGAAAATGATATGATACAAGAACCATTTAATTGCATAGAAGACCAACATGAGTCTAAGTGAAGTGACCCCCTAGAGAGAAGTTCTAAATTATATTTACTCTGTGTTGGATATGCTGCTTGGCAGAAGCTGAGATTCAGAAAGCATTTATTTGAAGCCCTGTGTTTCACATGGGAGATTAGGAGTCTTCTTGAAGGAGAGTGAGTGGCAGCCAGACTCCTACATGGCCCCCAACTGCCCATCTCCCGGTGTTTACAAATTTGTGTGGTCTCTCCACCCACACGGTAACAGGGTTGGTGAACTGTCAGAAAGTGATGGCGTGTCACTTTTGAGGAAAGATTACAAAAGACAGTGGCTTCTGTCTGTTTTGGGACATGTCTTTCTCTTCGATCCCTCTGTCTGGGGGATGCAAGCTATCATATATGAGCAGCCTTATGGGGAGGCTGACGTCGCTGTGGACCGAGGCCTGCCAGCCATCCGAGTGACCTCAAGCGAGGTGAGCCTGAGGATAACCGAAGCCCAAACCAGTGAGCCAGGAGAGAGCCTCGGCCAGAACCACTCACTAAGACGGGGGAACCCTGAGCCGTTCACACAATTGAAGTTACACATACAGAGATAAGGGGCTGGATGGATAAGGAGAGAGGGGAAGGTTACAGAAGCAAAATCTCAAGGAAGGAGGTGTACTCATCATTGCTGCTATTTACCAACATTTTCAGTTCTCCTCCTTCAAGGGAATGGTAGGGTTGCACGTCCTTGAGCCCCTGAAGGTGGGTGTGGTCACCTGACTTATTCTAGTCAACAAAATCTGTGCAGAAGTAATGCATGTCCCTTCTGGGAAAAACATTAAGTCCCGGTGTGTGATGTCCCCTGTCCCTTGCAACCGTGTCTGGGAACCTTCCAAGTGGTGGGGTCTCGCATTAGCTGTGTCCCCAAGTAAAGAACAGAACCTTCCTCTCTCTACTCCCAACCTACAGTGAACATACAGCATGAGTGAGGAATAACCCTGTACAGTTTTTTGCAACTGAGGTTTTGGAGTTGTGTGTTGTAGTGGGATCTAGACCAGCATCACTAACATAGAAAATAGGCATCTGAGTAGGAATTTAAGGAAGGAAGAAATCTGTATGAATAACCACATTCATATACAAAGCCTAAGGTTCCCAAAAGGTGTAGTGATTTGGGGTAGATTATAGTAGTTAGCATAGGAACTCTCCCAGTCATATCTTGGGAAGACAAGTAACCGAGTGAGAACTGGAGGAACTTTTTCACTAAATTCCTAAAACCTGAGAGTCCACAAAGCAGCGCTGCTGTTGGGCTGCCCTGAGAGAACAAGAAGGGCGTACATTCCCTTCAAGCACACCTGTGGACAATGTGCTGCCACTGCCCTGGATCGAATGGAGAGCATTGACAGCTGGAATTTGCTGGGGTCTGCTGCCAGGCAGTCTAGACACCAGTGAACATGGGTCAGGGTCACTGATGGGGCAGAGACCAGTACACAGTGGCATCCTGGGCAGATCCATGCAGGGGCAATTGCAAAGTGTCCTTGAGAGTCTCAGAGGTGCTTAAGTGAGACTGTGCCAGTCACGGGGTTCTTATCTGAGCACCTGGACACAGAGCTACTGAGATTGGAAAATAAATTTTAATGGGACCTAATTTATACCCATTGGCTTGGAGACTAATCAGCTAAAGTCCTGCCACTTTATTACTTATTTATTATTCATTTGGTTATTAATTTATAACTTTTTTTTGTAATAATTCATTCCACATCATATTGTGTCATATGTCAGTACATGGTCCTCTCTTGATCAGGTTTTAACTTCAGTATTTAAAATAATTTCAGCAAGAGCCTCCTTTTAGTCTGGAACAATTTAATCTGTTCTCGACTGTCACCTATGGTGAGATACTGTATAAATAACATTATAACATAGTCATCATTTTAAGATGCAGCAGCTTATTATTTAGTATACAGACAAATGAAGCAAAAATGTAAGCAGTTCGGCTGAGTTAAAACTTTGAGTATATGTGTATCAGCCTCTTTGGTAGACCTATGTCTCAGAAAGCCATTTAAATGCACCTCAGGGAAACCAAAATCAACACAGGAGGGGACAAAGCGAGGTTTCTGGTGGTGAGGAAGTAAAATCAGTAAGGCTGGGGAGAAGAACTGAAGTGTGATGTTTCTAATTCAAAACAGGAGAGACTTGATAATGGTAGAGGGCAGGAGTCAGTGGAGAAAAACAAAACAAAAGCACCGGCAGAGGGAAAAAGAATAAAGGTATAAGGTCTCTCAGAACGTGGGAAGAAGTGGGACCTACACCACAAATCTGAGCATGCTCACAGAGGACTCTCATACACAACTTGCTCAAATACTTCATGGATCGTACTGGACCTTTTCACAGGATGCCTTTTCATGACACCCTGTCTAACACACATAGTCCTGTCATTCTCCCCACTAGCACCCTGGCATTTTTCCCTTCTAGCACTCATCACAATATGTACTTATTTATTCAGTTGTCTGTCTGCATATCTACCTCCCCCACAGAAGCTGCATGAAGAGAGGGATCCTATCTGTCATGGTCACCCTCCCTAGCAAAGTGTCTGGTACATAAATATTTGTGAATTGAACAAATCAGGGCAGGCATAAGAACAAATTTAAGAGTATCTAACTTCACTGCTTAAAATTCCACTACTGCAATTGTTCTGGTCTCTCCGTGGCCTACCTGCTATTCTCACTTAAATGAAGTCCTAGAATGAATTGCTGTCCAGTAGTCCTTATACCTTTGTGAGATCTCCTTGATCAATATTTGGGGGTTTTCAATCTACTTTGGATGATAGACCAGCCAAATCTATCCACATCACTAAACCCAATCAGCCAGACTGTCATTTTTACTCTGATGCTATTTAGAATGTGCAATGAGCCACTGGATTCCACTTCCTAAAAATTAATTTCCCTAGAGCTTTTGCTCTATTATTTCATCAATGCCCCTGAGGTCAGAAACTAGGATTTTGTCTCTCCTGAACAGCACAATGTCTCATTAAAACTTCTTCCCATAAGCCTGAGTATTTCTTTAGAAATTCAAGGAAGTTTCAAGGATCATGAAGGACCTTTGGTTCAATATCAGCTATAATTAGTGCTTTGAGAGCAACAGCATAGTCAAGTTCTTCAATGACCTAGAAACAGTTAATTCAATATAATTCTGATTTCTTGATTGACTTTTTTTTTAGGTTTCAAAATGCCAGTGTTTGATCAAACTTCTAAAAATGCATGTTCTCATTCCTTTTTATTTTTTTTACATATCTCAACAATCAGGTTGGATTATTACATTTACAGTTGAATATGGGCAAGTCTGATAATCTAACAATTCATTTTTTAAAAATATTTCTTGCTTCTACTTAAGGAAAGGAAGATGGGCAGTTATTGTTCATTGAACAAATATTTATTGACTACCCCCATGTTCTTAAGAACTACTCTACAGGCTGGGGATATAGCAGTGAACTGTGAAATAAACTAGGGGCTTTCATTCTAGTTGAAGGAGGAGGGTCAGAAAATAAACAAAATGAGTAAGTAAAATCTATAGACATTTATGTAGTAATAAATTCTACGGAGAAAATTAGAAAGGAGGGGAGAGGAATAGGTGTGGTGTGGACATGAGTATTAAAAAGGATGCACAGAGAAGTCATCACTATGATATTTGAATAAAGAACAAGAGATGTAAGTAAAACCAAGAGGGTTGGGGAGACACAAGCTCCGATCTGAAGTAATGAAAGCACAGAGCCCTACAGCAGGATTGTGCTTGGAGAGTTGAGGGAATAGCAGCAAGTCAGTGTTACTGGACTACAGCAGGAGTAACAGGAGCTGTAGCAGAAGTGACAGAATCCACAGGTGGTAGGCTATCATAAGGATTTTTATTTTGATGAGGATCACAAGTCACCAAAGGGTTCTGAGCAAAGGAGTCACCTGATACAATGTAGGTGTTGGCAGTGCCACTCTGCTGATATAAGAGGAATAGGCTGAGGTGTACAGAGATGGATTCAGGGACACTGGCTAGGGGCTCTGCAGCAATCCATGGGAAAAATTGGTGGCCAGGACCAAGCTGGCAGTGATGGACGCAGTGAAAACTGAGAAGATTCTGGGTTACACTTTGAAAGACAGCTGGCTGGATTTGCTGATCAGATTGGATGGGGAATGTGGGAGGTGGGAAAGAGGGCACAGTCAATGACAGCTTTGGTCTGAGATGGGCAAGTCCACAGGGGAAGCTGGTATGGTGGGAAAGAGGAAGATCTGGTTTGGGGTGTATCAGGTTTCAGCTATGTAGTAGACATCCAGGTGGATACGGCAGGTAGGCAGTAGAACAGTAAAGTCTACATTCAGGGAAGCAGTCCAGACTGGCTGACAGACAGAAAATTGACAGCAGTCCAGACAGAAAATTGACAGTGGCATACAGACCTTAAAATCTTGAGATTAGATGAGATCATGTAGGAGATATGTAGAAAGAGGACAGAAGAGTCCTTTACGCTTGGGCACTAAGCTTGAGACCTATCAGTGCGAACAACTGCAGGAGCTAAGGAAGAAGCAACGAAGAAAGAGTGACTAAGGTAGAAGGAGGAAAAGCAGAGGAACATGGTGCCCTGGAACCCTAGTGAAAAGAGTATTTTTTTTCTCAGCGTTCCTGAGCATCAGCATAGAGACACCTGCTTTGTAAGTTTCATTTGGTCACAGGGTTCACCCACAAATAAACTTGCATCTGGATTAACATGAAATTCAGTTGCATATTTTGGAGAGCCAAGCAACAGGTATAAGAGAAACTGGAGGGAGGAAGAAATAACAGATATTTCAGAACCTGCAAGATCAACAATTGGCAATCAGTTCCAAAATTAAATATTAAGATGGCCATCAAATTATGTTAATAATGTTACACAATGGTAATTACCTTAGCTCCATTTTTGGGTTTTTTTTTTTAAATGAATGATTTGAGTCAGTTTATTCAGGAGGAAAACCATTCTCCATTCACATTTTGTAGCAATGTGTACAAGTTAGACTTATTTCCAGGCAAGTACACAACTTAAATAAGTCTGGCTCATTTCTTAGTTTCTGCCCTGATGGAACTGACCTGCCATGGAGCACACATTAACTTCAAACAACACTTCTATTCCCCCAAAAGGAAAAGGCCATTTTAAAATGCAAATATGTAGAATTAGGAAGGAAGAGAATCATGCTGGAGTAAGCGTCTTCTTTTTGGAGAATTAGAACTGACTTTTATGCCAATTATAATAACCAAAGTATTGTGTTGGCATCTGTGTAATAGGATTACAGTTTTGTTTCGTATTGTGTTTTTACTAACAACCCAAGTAAAAGATTTCTTGTAAGTATAGGTAAAATGAATTTAAAGATAAAATAGTGCTATGTGGGTTATTTGGAACACGGGAGTACTCCTTTATTGCTGGCAATCACAGCTCAGAGATGTAAGATGGTATATATATTTTTTAAGTTTATTTTGGTATCATTAATCTACAATTACATGTGCAATATTATGGTGATTAAACTACCCGCTTCATCAGGTCCCCCCCACCAACCCCATTACAGTCACTGTCCATTAGCATAGTGAGATGCTATAGAGTCACTACTTGTCTTCTCTGAGTTGTACAGCCTTCTCTGTGCCCCCCTAACATTACATCTGCTAATCGTAATGCCCCTTTTTCCCCCTTGTCCCTCCTTTCCACCCATCCTCCCCAGTCCCTTTCCCTTTGGTAACTATTAGTCTGTTCTTGGGTTCTGTGAGTCTGCTGCTGTTTTGTTCCATCAGTTTTTTCTTAGCTCTTATACTCCACATATGAGTGAAATCATTTGATACTTGTCTTTTTCAGCTTGGCTTATTTAACTGAGCATAATACCTTCTAGCTCCATCCATGTTGTTGCAAACGGTAGGATTTGTTTTCTTCTTCTGGCTGTATAATATTCCATTGTGTATATGTACCACCTCTTCTTTATCCATTCATCTACTGATGGACACTTAGGTTGCTTCCATTTCTTGGCTATTGTAAATAGTGCTGCGATAAACATACGGGTGCATCTGTCTCCCTCAAACTGGGCTGCTCCATCCTTAGGGTAAATCCCCAGGAGTGGAATTCCTGGGTCAAATGGTATTTCCATTTTGAGTTTTTTGAGGAACCTCCATACTGCTTTCCACAATGGTTGAACTAATTTGCAGTCCCACCAGCAGTGTAGGAGGGTTCCCTTTTCTCCACATCCTCGCCAACATTTGTTGTTGTTTGTGTTTTGGATGTTGGCCATCCTCACTGGTGTGAGGTGATATCTCATTGTGGTTTTAATCTGCATTTCTCTGATGATTAGTGATGTGGAGCATCTTTTCATGTGCCTGTTGGCCATCTGAATTTCTTCTTCGGAGAAGTGCCTATTCATGTCCTCTGCCCATTTCTTTCTTTTTTTTAAAATATAATTTATTTTGGTATCATTAATCTACAATTACATGTGCAACATTGTGGTTATTAAACTACCCCTTCATCAGGTCCCCCCCACCAACCCCATTACCGTGACTGTCCATCAGCATAGTGAGATGCTACAGAATCACTACTTGTCTTCTCTGAGTTATACAGCCCTCCCCGTGCCCCCGCAACATAACATCTGCTAATCGTAATGCCCCTTTTTCCCTCTTAACCCTCCCTTCCCACCCAGGTTCCCCTGTCCCTTTCCCTTTGGTAACTATTAGTCCATTCTTGGGTTCTGTGAGTCTGCTGCTGTTTTGTTCCTTCAGTATTTTTTCCTTGTTCTTGTACTCCACATATGAGTGAAATAATTTGATACTTGTCTATTTCGGCTTGGCTTATTTCACTGAGTATAATACCCTCTAGCTCCATCCATGTTGTTGCAAATGGTAGGATTTGTTTTCTTCTTATGGCTGAATAATATTCCATTGTGTATATGAACCACCTCTTCTTTATCCATTCATCTACTGATGGACACTTAGGTTGCTTCCATTTCTTGGCTATTGTAAATAGTGCTGCAATAAACATAGGGGTGCATCTGTCCTTTTCAAATTGGGCTGCTGCATTCTTAGGGTAAATTCCTAGGAGTGGAATTCCTGGGTCAAATGGTATTTCTATTTTGAGTTTTTTGAGGAACCTCCATACTGCTTTCCACAATGGTTGAACTAATTTGCATTCCCACCAGCAGTGTAGGAGGGTTCCCTTTTCTCCACATCCTCGCCAACATTTGTTGTTGTTTGTGTTTTGGATGTTGGCCATCCTCACTGGTGTGAGGTGATATCTCATTGTGGTTTTAATCTGCATTTCTCTGATGATGAGCGATGTGGAGCATCTTTTCATGTGCCTGTTGGCCATCTGAATTTCTTCTTTAGAGAAGTGTCTATTCATGTCCTCTGCTCATTTCTTAATTGGATTATTTGCTTTTTGTTTGTTAAGGTGCGTGAGTTCTTTATATATTTTGGATGTCAACCCTTTATCAAATATGTTATTTATGAATATATTCTCCCATACTGTAGGATGTCTTTTTGTTCTACTGATGGTGTCCTTTGCTGTACAGAAGCTATTCAGCTTAATATAGTCCCACTTGTTCATTTTTGCTTTTGTTTCCCTTGCCCGGGGAGATATGTTCATGAAGAAGTTGCTCATGTTTATGTCCAAGAGATTTTGCCTATATTTTTTTCTAAGAGTTTTATGGTTTCATGACTTACATTCAGGTCTTTGATCCACCTTGAGTTTACCTTTGTGTATGGGGCTAGACAGTAGTCCAGTTTCATTCTCTTACATGCAGCTGGCCAGTTTTTCCAACACCAGCTGCTGAAGAGGCCGTCATCTCACCATTGTATATACAAGGCTCCTTTATCAAATATTAATTGACTGTATATGTTTGGGTTAATGTTTGGATTTTCTATTCTGTTCCACTGGTCTGTGGGTCTGTTTTTGTGCCAATACCAAATTGTCTTGATTACTGTGGCTTTGTAGTAGAGCTTAAAGTCAGGGAGCGTAATTGCCCCTGTTTTATTCCTCCTTCTCAGGATTGCTTTGGCTATTCGGGGTCTTTTGTGGTTCCACATGAATTTTAGAGTTATTTGTTCCAGTTCATTGAAGAAAGCTGTTGGTAGTTTGATAGGGATTGCATTGAATCTGTAGATTGCTTTAGGAGTACAGCCATTTTGACAATATTTATGCTTCCTAGCCAAGAGCATGGGATGCCTTTCCATTTGTTAGTATCCTCTTTAATTTCTCTTAGGAGTGTCTTGTAGTTTTCAGAGTACAGGTCTTTCTCTTCCTTCATTAGGTTTATTCCTAGGTATTTTATTCTTTTTGATGCAGTTGTGAATGGAATTGTTTTTCTGATTTTTCTTTCTGTTAGTTCATCATTAGTGTATAGGAAAGCAACAGATTTCTGTGTGTTAATTTTGTATCCTGCAACTTTGCTGAAATCAGATACTACTTCTAGTAGTTTTGGAATGGAGTCTTTAGGGTTTTTTATGTACAGTATCATGTCATCTGCAAATAGTGACAATTTGACTTCTTCTTTACCAATCTGGATGCCTTGTATGTCTTTGTTTTGTCTGATTGCCGTGGCTAGGACCTCCAGTACTATGTAGAATAACAGTGGAGAGAGTGGGCATCCCTGTCTTGTTCCCAATCTTAGATGAAAGGCTTTTAACTTCTCGCTGTTAAGTATGATGTTAGCTGTGGGTTTGTCATATGTGGCCTTTATGATTTTGAGGTACTTGCCCTCCATACCCATTTTGTTGAGAGTTTTAATCATGAATGGATGCTGAATTTTGTCAAATGCTTTTTCTGCATGTAAGATGGTATATTATCACTGCAACTAACGCAACAATATTAAAACTTACATATAATTCCATTTTCCCCTTTTAAAGATGGAGATATTAATAGCAATCCTATTTGCCATATCCAATGAGGTTATATATTTTAAAGCATTTTTTAAAACCACAGAATACTACCGAATGTCAAAGGATTCATTCAACATGACTCCCTTTTAATGGCTAAAAGGTTTTAAAGTACCAGTTAATTTATCAGTAACTTGAAAGGGACATATCTTTATATCCACTCATCTTCAGGGCCACTGGGTAGATATTCTCATGGAGTTATTAAAAATTTGGTTTTTGGATGTTTTTCAGGTTGGACATTCTTATTCTAGCCCTATGCTCCTCATCTGACTGTCATTAATACATGTAAATGTTGTAATAGCATTTAGACTTTAGAAGTTATGAATAAACTACCATGGTTTCCTAGTATATATTAGACAAAATGAAAAGACCCCCAGGATATTTAAATTCTAAGTACTGTACTGGTATCCTATGACTTCCTAGTTCAGAGATAAATGCCTTAAATGACTTCCTAAACTTTAAGGTTTCTTGGACATTCAATATCTCCCTATGACATTTCGATGAATCTAGTGTAAATGAATTATAAGCACATGGATTAAATTCCTCATGTCTATGAGACACTTTAGGAAAAGTGTTTTGGCAAGAAGTCAAATGTTTTGCTGACCCCTCAATATTCTCAGGATACTCAGTGGACAAAGAAATAAGTATATTCAAAACAAGATAAAAGTGACCACAGTGCCCACATTTGCTGGATGTCACCAACCTTCATGTCTCCTCAGTCATGAGGAAGGGAAACTGTTGAACACGGCAGCTCATATTACAGTCTTGGTGGACGGCGGTGATCTGACCTGGTGTTACTACAGGTTCTAATGTGACTCTAGTAAATTTAAAATTCTTTTGACTGCCCACCTTAGACTCCTGACCAGCTTGATGGCTAGATGGCTGAACAGAAATGAGTTTCAACCCAAAGAGGACTATCTTGTGAATTACACTTGGTACTATTCTTGAAATTTTTAATACTTTGTAAAATGTGTCCAACCTTTTATGAAGTTCCTTTTCTCCCTGATTCTTTAAATTAATGTTCAGTGAAAACTGATTATTTATTTATGCCTGATCTATTCAGAATCAGTTGACTATTGGAGATATTGTGAAATATCTAATGGGTGAAATGATCTTATAAGGAGAGATAAAACGTACTTGAAAGGCCTTAGAAAGGATCTATTTTACATCAATCTAATTTAATGAAGACTTTCACAAAGTACAGGAAGTTTCCAATGTATTTTTACATAAGTTCTCAAAGTGGCCTTCCAGAGTCTAGAAGAAATAATTTTATTTTCTGTATGTATTCACATTCTGTCTCAATAGCAAAACCAAGCAATAAGGGTTTCTGTCTTTCAATGCAAGTCACATGTATTTGCATATATTCTGGGTTTAAAAAAAATTAAGACTATAATTTACAATGGAATTTCAAAAACGCAGTCATTTCCACCCATTTGATTTGTACTTTTAGTTTATATACAAACCAGTTATTTTTCAGTTTTAAAGAACTCAGCACAGTATTTTGGTATTTCAGCACTTTCTTTCCATTTTGAAAATGAGCCAAGTATTGACGTGGTCAGTGCTATGACTCCTCAAACCATTAGAAATTTTAACTGTGTGATAAATATGATGTAGCAATTTTCTGAATTGGCAATTCATATTGAATTTAAGAACAGGAGCTACCTATAAAAAAACTATTTCCAAGGCACCATACGTCTTCTTCTACAATAGTGTGATGTTCCCTAGCAATTCTCCCAAACCAATAAGTCACTGGCCTATGTCTTTTCAAATCTTTTCCATGAAAATGAAAATAAACTGTTGAAGTTAATCTAAAATTTAGTATTCTAGCAGGTTCCAGACAGAATTTGTTTCTGTGCTTTTTGGTATAAAGTCGCTCCCATGGAGACTAAAATTCTCCTCTCTTTTCTATTCTATGCATTTCAAGTACCAAAATTAGGGTACGGAAGGCTTCCTTTATATATCTATTTCAAGTAAGATAATAAAGGGTTTAAACTATCAATGTGTTTCTTAGACCTAATAATGACATATCTACCCAGGATTTTAAAGAGCTAGATAATACAGGTACATAAGATTTTATACTTGTTTTTTCTTTTTCAAAAATTTTCTTTTTTAAAATTACCCATCAATTTCCTTGCCTCCAACTGCTGAGGTTAAAGATTGTCTTATTTTGCTATGGACATTATGACTACAAATATATTTTCCAACATACCTAAAAGCTTTGTTTTAGGTAGGTAGATTTCAAGTCTTGCTTTGTCTGTGGGTGAATTAGGTAAAGAGAGAGTTGCAGTGGCTGAGGAGCTCCACGTCCCCTACCTCCAACAGCAGAAAGCACAATTTGGAAATCAGTGTTGCAGCCATGTAAAATGAAAGTCATTTACTCACTTCTCTTCCATGGACACCATAATAAACATTACGCCATAATGTGGACTTTTAAATAAGATATTCAAAGCCAGTATTGATTTACGAATGTCTGACAATAGTACTATGAATAAATTGAAGCCTGACAATACCTCATTAATACCTATTTGCTCATCTCCCCAAAATTCTAATGTTGATGTCCTAATCCCAGCAGTTAAAAATGTGACCTTATCTGGAAGTAGGGTCCTTGCAGGTGTGATTAGTTAAGATGAGGACACACTAGAATAGGGCAGGTTCCTAATCTGAGATGCCTGGTGCTCCTATAAAAAGAAGGCTATGTAAGCAGACAGAATGCCTTGTGAAGACTGGTTATACTGCCAGAAGCTAGGAAAGGGTCCTTTCCTAGAGCCTTCAGAGGGAGCAGCTCCTGCCAACACTTTGATCTTGGACTTCTCAACTCAAGAACTGTGAGACAATACATTTCCGTAGTTCACACCACTCAGTTTGTGGCTTTTTATTACAGCACTCCTAGCAAACCAATATGCCACTCATCCCCAACTTCCTGCAGTCTGGCTTCAACTTCTGCCATGCCAATGAGGTGCTTTCCACCCAGCAGCGACCTCTTCTCAGGTCACTCAGCTCATTCTACTTGTAGCTTCTGACCAGTTGATCACCCCCTCTTTAAGCCTCTCTCTATTATTACTTTTCTTTTTAACTAACACTTCTGAATACTCCTTCTCATTTCATTCCTTCAACAGCCCTTGAGAGTTTGCTATGTGTCATGCAAAATAAATATTTTGCAACAAATAAGAGTCTCTGCGCTCAAGGGACACAAAGTCAAGTGGGAGAGTAAAGAAAGAAATATGTCTCAGGTTCTGAGAAGGGATCTGAATGAAAGACTAGTAGCTATCATGGATGCCCGTAGAGGCATGGGTGTGAATAAGACACCCAAGCTGGTTTTCAAGGCTGCCCCTGGGAATCACCTGTGGAACTGCCTGGGTCCCTCCCACCCCCTCGAAATTCCAATTCAGGTGATTAGCCCAGGAAGTGGACCGATCCTGCTGCACGGCCACAGCTGAGCACCTCTGGGGCATGGAGTGAGAAGAGAAAGAGCTGAAGAACCCAGAAGAACACAGTCCTTTCAGAGATGAGCAGGGGACAGAGAAACCTCAAAGACCAGCCAACTGAGGCAGACAGCTAGGAACACATGCAGGAAGAGACTGTTTAAGGACGGAGCCTGATTAACACTCTCCAAATAAATACTGAAGAGTGTTCTGGGTAAGACAAAGACTGAAAAACATCCACTGGTTTAGCACTAAAAGTCTCAGTATCTTTGGTGGATGAAAATGAAAAACTGGGAATAAGAATGTAAAACCCTTCAGCTGAGGGAGTGAGCAAGGCAGCAGGCAAAGGGGAAAGGGGTCTAGGGGAAGTTTGATCACTGCTTTGTTTTGTCTTTTGAAAGGACTGTTTTGAGCGTGTGTATTTATTTTACATTTTTCAGCTTAATTGAAGTATGATTGAGAAACAAAACTGTACATATTTAAGGTATACAATGTGAAGTTTTGATACCTGTGTATACTGTGAAATGGTTACCACAATCAAGCTAATTAAAACATCCAACAGTTCACATAATTACCATTTTTGTGTGTGTGGTAAGAACATTTGAGATCCACTCTCTTAGCAGATTTGAATTATATAGTATTTATCATTAACTATAGTCACCATGCTATACATTAGTTCTGAAGAACTTAATATTCTCATAGCTAAAAACTTTGTACCCTTTGATCAATATCTAACCCCCTTTATCCCACCCCTCCGGCCTCTGATAGCCACCACTCGATTCTCTTACTATGAGTTTGACCTTTTTAAATTTAAGGTTCCACCTAAAAGTGAGATCATACAGTCTGTCTGTCTGTCTGTGTCTGGCTTATTTCACTTAACACAATGTCCTCCAGGTCCATCCACATCCTCGCAAATGCTGACATTAAAGAGCTAGTACAAAAAGAAAAAAAAAGAAAAAACAGGAGAAGAAGCAAGTCCAAGGAAGAGGCAGAAGGGGCAGGAATCCAGGAACAGCTACAGGGTTCTTTCTCAAACAGAAGAGATGGAAATTTCCAGGTGACGGAAGGGAAAAGGTCTCAGTGTAGGAAAAATGGAGACAAGGCTGACGAGAGAAACGAATGGATGTTTTGGTAGCACTGAGGCTCCCTCCAGTTGGGACTCAATTATGAACTTGCTGTGGCCCTAGTGTGCATGCTTGTGATTTCCTCTGCAAACACAAGAGATAGAAATGGTGAAATCACAGAGGTAGTAGATGAAGCCTGGCTCCAGAGTTTCCTGTTTACGTACAGTAGAATAACAATGAAAGGTGTAGCAAGGGAGTAATTGAAATATCAGACTACTGGATCTTTAACATAATAAGAGGAGCTAGAAGGGGAAGGAAGCTATGTTGAGAGTGTAGGATATTTGAGTTTAAGATTTCAGAGTTTGCTGGAGCAGTACTGGGTAATCACATGGCTCAAGAGTGGCCATGGGGTTAGGCGGTCAGAGTAAAACTGAAGTCCAGGTCAGCAGGTACGAGGAAGGTGAAAATGAGAGAATAAGGCCGTTCTCTTCCCTGGCTGCCCATTAGAATCACCTGGGGAGCTATACAATTTCCCAGTCCACAGGGCCAGTGAATCCAGCTCTCTGTGGACAGAACCAAAGCATCAGTAGTTTGTAAAGGCACAAAGGCTGAGAACAGGACAGGCACCGCTGCCCATTCTGCCCAACTGGGTCCTGAAGTCACTCAAGAGAGCCAACTGCAAGGGGTGTTTTTGGTTTTAAAACTCTCAGGAAAATATTGAGGGAGGTGAAGGGAATAACAAAATAGGCAGAATGTGGAAGTAACAAAGAGTTTCAAAAGATCTTAAATATCCTATGGTTTATATTAAAAGATAAATACCAGCTAGGATTGTACTGTCACACTCCTTTCTTATGGGAACCCAGAGAAACTCCCTACCCTCACTGCCTCTTTTGTTGCCCTAGTCTTGGAGTTCAGGCATACCCCCACTTTCTTACTTGTTAAAAGTTCCATCAGGCAGCTTAGCACTATCAGCTTATAAAGGGCTCCCAGTCTCAGCTCTGCAGTTTCCATCCTTGACTTCAGATTGGTGTCTTGGATTTAGTTTCCTAAACTGGGCCTAGCCCTAGCTAGTTTTCCAATCAACAACCACTCCCAGAGACTGGAGAGTTGATCAGACCCCTTCCAGAGGCTATGAATTAGTATTACCCTTTGCTTCACAGATGAAAGCTCAAAATTAGCAGATATTCTTAATGTTTCCTGGAGAGAACACCTTCATCAAAGATGCAGTGAATAGAAAACCAGCTGAGTTCCTCTTGTCACCATGGTGACCTCAGCATCCTGCAATTATTGTTTTTCTTAGTTCAGACAGGTGAAAGCTTTAAATACAATCAGAAAGAAAATCTGCTAGGCCCATAAATGATACTTCAGCTTACCATGAAGCAAAACAGCAATTGGGTATACCCTGGCACAGAGGCTAATTCCTAGGAGTTTCTTGCTGCATAAATCTGACAGTCATTTTTCTCTCTGTTCTTCTGCAGCAGTTTTACAGCCATAGACCTTAACCCCGAGAGGTCTAGTGTTGCAAAAGGTCTTGATTATAAACAAAAGTACTCATAATCCTAGGGTCCTATAGTCCCTAACAAGCCTAGCTTTTAGTATATCAAGAGTTTCTTTGGCTCAGGTAACTAAATCATTTTACTGATTTTTTTCTACCTAATAAATCAGCAAAGAATAAGGATATATTGCTAAATTAAGTTGTGTAACAGTGGAAGTCAAACTTTCTAAATTTTCTGTACCCAACAATATACAATATTGGAGAAATGGACTCCAAGAAGTAACAAATTAAATCTGTGTCACTTTATAGTTCAGAGTATCTATATATTGTAGTTTACATTTTCATATATATCATTTCATTTGATCTTTATAACAGGACAATATTGTCTCTTTTAAAAGAAAATGATAAATGAATAAGCAGAGTACAAAGGATTTTTAAAGCAGAGAAAATACTCAGATATTATATCAGTGATGGTTATATGTCATAATACATATGACCAAACCGACAGAGTGTATAACACCAAGAGTGAACCCTAACATAAACTATGGACTTTGTGTGATTATGGTATGTCAATATAGGTTTACCTTGGTTGAAAATGTATCATTTTGGTGAGTGATGTTGGTAAAAGGGGAGGCTGTTCATCTGTGGTGGCAGGAAGTATGATGGAAGTCTCTGTACCTCTCTCTCTCAATTTGTTGAAAACCTAAAACTGACCTAAAAAAATAAAGACTTGATGTGCAGCCTCAAAGAGGTGATAAGACAAGGAAATGATTCTTCCCTGAAAACTCCAGAAAGAATATGCCCTACTGAACCGTGATTTTAGACTTCTGACCTTCAGAACTGAAGATGGCGGTATGAGAGGTGAGACAGAGACCTCCTCCTAAAACCACATATAACACGAAAATATAATTAATACAACTAATCCTGAAAGAACAACAGGAAAGAAGGCTATGCCAGACTGCATACACCTGGAGGAAAGAAAAGACCTCATGGAATAGGGTAACATACCAAAGCTGTAAACCAGCGGGATCCAAGCCATTCCCTCACCCCAGCTCACCAGCGGCGGGAGGAAGAGAAACAGAACAGGGAGGGAGTGGAGGCCTGGCACTGCTGAACACCTAGCCCTGGAGATCTGCTCTGGGAGCACGAACCTACATTGTATGGTGCTCTGGTGACTAGTGGGGTCGGAAAGCTAAGACAGGTGGAATACCTTGAGAGACTGAGATTCCACCTGCTTGTGGGAAACAGGGATTCATATCTGGCTGGTCTGGGAGAAAAGAAAGGTGGGCAGTCTGAGAGACTTCCTAAAAGAGAGAAGGTTGCTAAAGGGGCAAGGACCGCACAGAGCTTACTGCTCAGGAGAAAGGCCAGGTAAACAAAATTAACCATGTGCACTCTGCCCAGCAGGTTGGGAACTTTCATGATCTTCAGGCACTCCATGCCGGTGGTTGGCTACGCAGCTCCAAGGCCTCCCACGGTTATGTGCAGACTGCTGCACCTTCCTCCCGGCTAGCCTGCACCTGGCTCTAAAATGGCAGCCAAAACCAGGCAAAGACACCACAAGAAAAAAAAAATTACAGACCAATATCCCTGATGAACATAGATGCAAAAATACTCAACAAAATATTAGCAAACCTAATTCAAAAATACATCAGAAAGATCATCCATCATGATCAAGTAGGATTTATTCCAGGGATGCAAGGATGGTACAATATTAGATAATCCATCAATATCATCCAACACATCAACAAAAAGAAGGACAAAAATCACATGATCATCTCCATACATGCTGAAAAAGCATTCAACAAAATTCAACATCCGTTGATGATAAAAACTCTCAACAAAATGGGTATAGGGGGCAAATACCTCAACATAATAAAGGCCATGTATGACAAACCCACAGCCAACATCATACTTAACAGCAAGAAGCTGAAAGCCTTTCCTTTAAGATTGGAAACAAGACAAGGTTGCCCACTCTCTCCACTTTTATTCAACATAGTTCTGGAGGTCCTCACCACAGCAATCAGAAAAAACAAAGAAATACAAAGCATCCAGATTGGTAAAGAAGAAGTTAAACTGTCACTGTCTGCAGGTGACATGATATTGTACATAAAAAAAACCCTAAAGAATCCACTCCATAACTACTAGATCTAATATCTGAATTTAGCAAAGTTGTGAGATACAAAATTAATACACAGAAATCTGTTGCATTCCTATACACTAATGATGAACTAGCAGAAAGAGAAACCAGGAAAACAATTCCATTCACAATTGCATCAAAAAGAATAAAATACCTAGGAATAAACCTAACCAAGGAAGTGAAAGACCTATACCCTGAAAACTACAAGACACTCATGAGAGAAATTAAAGAAGATACCAATAAATGGAAACACATCCCGTGCTCATAGATAGGAAGAATTAATATTGTCAAAATGGCCATCCTGCCTAAAGCAATCTACAGATTCAATGCAATTCCTATCAAAATACCAAAAGCATTCTTCAATGAACTAGAGCAAATCATTCTAAAATTCATATGGAACCACAAAAGACCCCGAATAGCCAAAGCAATCCTGAGAAGGGAGAATAAAACTCAACTTCAAGTCTACTACAAAGCCACAATAATCAAGATAATTTGGTACTGGCACAAGAAGAGACCCATAGACCAATGGAACAGATTAGAGATCCCAGATATAAACCCAATCATATATGGTCAATTAATATATGATAAAGGAGCCATGGGCTTACAATGGGGAAATGACAGCCCCTTCAAGAACTGGTGTTGGCAAAACTGGAGAGCTCCATGCAACAGAATGAAACTGGATTACTATTGTCTAACCCCATACACAAAAAAACTCGAAATGGATCAAAGACTTGAATGTAAGTCATAAAACCATAAAACTCTTAGAAGATAACATAGGCAAAAATCTCCTGAATATAAACATGAGCAACTTTTTTCTGAATGCATCTCCTTGAGCAAGGGAAACAAAAACAAAAATGAACACATGGGACTACATCAAACTAAAAAGCTTCTGTACAGAAAAGACACTATCAATGGAACAAAAAGGCATCCTACAGTATGGGAGAATATATTTGTAAATGACATATCCAACAAGGGGTTAACATCCAAAATATATAAAGAACTCACACGCCTCAACACCCACAAAGCAAACAACCCGATTAAAAAACAGGCGGAGGATATGAACAGATAATTCTCCAAAGAAGAAATTCAGATGACCTACAGGCACATGAAAAGATGCTCCACATCACTAATTATCAGGGAAATACAAATAAAAACCACAATGAGATATCACCTCACACCAGTTGGGATGGCCAGTATCGAAAAGACTAAGAACAACAAATGCTGGTGAGGATGTGGAGTAAGGGGGACCCTCCTACATTGCTGGTGGGAATGTAAGCTAGTTCAACCATTATGGAAAGCAATATGGAGGTTCTTAAAAAAACTAAAAATAGAAATACCATTTGACCCCGGAATTCCACTCCTAGGAATTTACCCAATGAATATAATTTCTTAGATTCAAAAAGACATGCACCCCTATGTTTATTACAGCACTATTTACAATAGCTAAGATATGGAAGCAACCTAAGTGTCCATCAGTAGATGAATGGATAAAGAAGAGGTGGTACATATACACAACAGAATACTATTCAGCCATAAGAAAGAAACAGATCTTACAATTTGCAACAACATTGATGGAGTTGAAGGATATTATGCTCAGTGAAATAAGCCAGGCGGAGAAAGAGAAGTCCAAATGATTTCCCTCATTTGTGGAGTATAACAACGAAGCAAAACTGAAGGAACAATACAGCAACAGACTCACAGACTCCAAGAAGGGACTATCGGTTACCAAAGGGGAGGGCTGTGGGAGGGCGGGTGGCGAGGGATCATGGGGAAGACAGTGTAGGGCAGAGAAGGCACATAGTGACTCTGTGGCATCTTACTACCCTGATGGGCAGTGACTGCAATGGGGTATGAGGGGGACACAATAACATGGGTGAATGTAGTAACCACATTGTTTTTTCATGTGAAACCTTCATAAGAGTGATATCAATAATACCTTAATTTAAATAAATAAAATAATAAAATATAAAGACTTAATAAAAAAGTGACCTATGGCTTCAAAAGATGAAACTTGCCTGAAATTAAATCAGAAATTAAGTGGCACCGTAGAGTCCAAGTTAAAAATCAGATGTGTTCACTCAGAAACAGAAACAGAATTCCTTTTATTACACTGTTTTTACATAAATGTATATATATACACACAAACACATATACAAATATATGTATATACGTTCATATATGTGTTAAGAGAAAATAAACATAATTCCAGGAAAAAAGTACTGTGGTAGGTGTCAAATGTGAGATAAATTTAACGGTCATAATTCTAATTTACTGTCATGACAGTTACTATAGCATGTAAATTCATATCAGTTCTAAGATATTGGCTACCCTGACGTATGGCTGTTGTTATCTTAATCATCTCAGTGGCTTTTCCCTTGTTTAGGATGCATCTCTATCTCTCCCTTTCTACTGATTGTCCGCACCTGAATGAAGGGGGGTGCTCCTCTGACCCTTCCCCTTTTCGTGCCCAGTCTTCAGGAAGCTGTGCTGTAGTTGTCAAAGCCAGGTAATTGCTCAAGACCATCTGGGAAAGTTCTTAGAATGACTCAAGTCATTAGCTTAAGGCTCACCAGTGAACCCAATTTTCAGTCAACAGGTCATCTGAGAATGTTGAATCAGTTCCTATGAACCTGGGAAAGTACTTTAACTGCTGCCCATCCACCATTATTCCAAAGCTTTGAGTGGTATCTTGGAGCTGGTACTTTTTAAATTTAGCTCATTTCCCATTATCACCACATCTCTCCCATTTTCCAGTCAAACTTCTGATTCTTTATCTTTATGATCATTACCCAAGATGAAAACCCCTCTGGCTTTGTTCTAACCATATTTCATTGATATTAAGATGACACTGATTGTGAGATGCATCATCAATTAGTTAGCAGCTTTTCAGGGAAAGAATCAACTCTACCTTATTAAATCAACACACCAATTACATGACTCATCCTAATTTCACAAATGTTAAAATAATAAAAGAATATTTCAAAATTGTCAAGTACAGAATATGCTCTTATTCATATTCTCATTCAGGATAGTTTTCTTCTGATCCAATATTTTCTGTAAGACCCTATATTCTCACTTCCACTGGACCAACAGTAAAGCGCTTTCTCACAGAATTTTCTATGGTGACAGAAATGTTCTAAAATCTGTGCTATCCAATATACACAACTACATGTGGCTATCACACATGTAAAATGTGGCTTGTGTAACTGAGAAGTACTTTATTTTATTTTAATTTAACTTAACATGTTAAGTTACATGTGGCTAGTGGCTACTATATTAATCAGCACAGTTCTAGAATCCCAGATCTAACATCCTCAGGCTCCACTGAATGGGCACTACTTCCCTTGCAACTCTCAAAAATGGAATTATTTGCTTCTCTCATGTTAACTGGAACTGGAGGAGTGGTTAATAATCACCTTGTTCTCCACTCCCCTTCCAGTCTACCATTCCATCAGCTTTCAAGTAACAATGTTCGCTTTCAGGTCTGGTCCTCTGCTGTTTCCCGATACCCAGAACCTCCTTGCACCAGATGCATGAGGATCTCACCCATGGGCACACTTCCTCTTCCTGTTCTAGCTGCACTGTTATTTTCAATACCAACTTCCATCATGGTGACACTTTCTTCATATTCAGTTCCACTTCACTTCGGAAAGCCAAAATCATGAAAATGGTCATCTTTCACTCTACAATACTTTGAACTCTGCAGTTACCCTTCCATCCTCAAGACTTAAAACACTGACACGATATCCATCTCTGACTAAATCTGTTATCTTAAACTTCCTAGCTCTGAACTTGGTGTGCACCATCATGAAAACAACTGGATCCCAAGAGCTCCTGTCTCTGACTTTTTATAAACCTTGATGCCCATGCTTCCCCTGTGCCTTCCAAGGTGTTAAGAAAAATCATTAGAAAATCATTTGAAAAAAATCATTAGAAAAATATTCACTTTGTTGACTGGATGCTCCATGAAAACTGCTGTTTACTTTTACCAAGGTATCAGTGCTTTTCAGCAATATGGTTATTCAACAAATTATTTAAAATATTCATATTATTTTCAAGTTCACAACCTTATCTCATTTCCTTTTACTGTTAGCACATAAAAATAATACTAAAAACAGCTAACATTTCTGAGCATTTATGATGTGGCATGCACTATTCTGAGCATGTTATATCATTTAATACTCATAAAAGTATTTGGGCTGTGTCCCATTGAGCCTATTTTCTGTCACTTTACAGAGAAGAAAACATATGTAAAATGATTTCATTACAATAAAAGGACAGAAGCCACTTACATGAACTGTCTCAACATCTCTTATGTGAAACCACTTACCCATCCCCTTTCCTTTTCCTGTATTTTCAAAGAAATATGATTTCTCCTTTCCAAAGTAAATAGCTCCATGCATACTCTTAATTGTATCCCCTTTCTATCTTTCAGGACCTTTCTCTTGATTCCATCCACACCTGGGGACCTTTTCTCTCACTTCCCCTGGAATCCTCAGTCTATTCCTCCCTTGCTTTATACACACCCCCAATGTGTGTCTACAATGTTTTTTTTCCATTCAATCTGCAAATTATCATTTTAAAAAGCCAAAACCCCAAAATTCCTCCCTCAAATTTGCCTGTTTTTATTTTTCCCCATTGCCCTCTCTCTTTTCCTGCCCCGTCAAACATCCTGAAAGAGTGGAGAATTAGTGTGATACAGTGTAAGGCATAACCCCAGGCAGTGATGAAGCAGAAGGTCATGAATATGTTGTGGTAGAAATACAGTAGCGTTTAGCTTAAATATGCAACAAACTAAAATGTCCAAGCAGATCAATGCAGAGGTATTATAAGGCCTCTACTGCCTGATTCAACCATCAAGACATTTAGTCTATATCTAACAGTTAAGAATTATTTCATGTGACTTTTCAATTATCTGGTCATTTCTTCATTTTATCTGGCAATTCCTTATTTCCCAAATGATAAAAAACTCTGTGTTCCTTTAAGCACTTTCTGTCTGTATCAGTTCTGATCCCTAAATTCCAATTCATTTTAAAAGACCATTTGACCAATTTTATGACTATTATTATTTGTCTTAGTATTGAAATATAAGCTGATCCGTCATCCCAATATCCACTCTTTTTTTTTTAATGTTCTTTCCATCATTTAAAATGGTAAGAACTATACATCTTGGCTGTTGCAGAATGCTAAGATGGCCCCATTACCTTCAACCCTGGTGCTACTCCATAACCATATTAAGTTACACAGGAAAAGGGAATTTTGTAGCTATAATTATGCTTAGTAATCAGTTGATGCTAACAACCAACAAGGGCGCTGGGATTTCAGTCCTACAACTGCAAGGAACTGAATTTTTCCAGTGACAGCAATGAGTTTGCAACAGGACACTGTGCTCCAGACAAAACACAGCCAGCCGACAACTTAATTTCAGCCTTGTGATACTCTGAGCAGATACCTCAGATCAGTCAACCTGGTCTGACCTAAGAAAGTGAGAGTAAAAAAAAAAAAAGGGTGCTGTTTTAAGCTGCTAAATTTGTGGTAATTTGTTATGCAGCAATAGAAAACACACACAGCCAAAAGCATCTGGATAATTTGCTGCTGCACCCTTTGCAACCTTAGATAAGAGGGAGTTGTATCTCACAGCTTGGACATATACATTTGTAAATTTTCTTTTAAAATGCAGACTCATGTCGGTGTTGGAAAACCGAGGGTTTCTGGCAACAGTCTCTTTACAAAATCAGTTAGATTACTCTATTAGTCATGGATTCCTGACAGCATTCCCAAAGAAGGTAATTTATTTAACTAATGGCTAGCATCCTTATTTGGGTCTGCTAATGTATTAAAGTAATGTTTGTTGAAAAAATCCACAGTTGGATTCTGAAGTATTCAGTGAAATGAGCTTTCCATGGCTCAAACACTCAAATATTACAAACTCAAACAGTCAAAACAAAATGGTAATATGGAACCATGGATTTTGTTGTTTAATGGTTATGACTTTATAGAACGAATGGGTGATTTAACTTCTTAATTTGGAGATTTTATTGTATAAATTTTGGTTAAACAAACTGCAAGTCTGCAGTTTTCAAACATAAAAACAAAGCTTTTAATGAAAAACTTCTAAACTAAAATAAAAACACAGTAAAAGATATTAATATTTTAATGGTGAAAGGATGAGCAGTATTTTGTTCAGCTTTCAGTTGTAAAATACATTAAGATCCAAATCATGTCACAAGTTATTTGCAGCATGAGAATAGTCAATATTTTGATTAAATAAATTAAAGTAATAACCTTAATGAGCAGTGAGATAAAACACCAAAATGGAGTGACGAAGGGAGGCATTTGGAAAGCCTTTGAATATATATCTCCATTGTTTCCTGTTCCAAAACCATAAATATGATCTTCAGTATACATCTTAAGGATTATTCCTTATAATTTCCAACTTTGTCTTTCTTAGTTCCACAATCCTCAAATGATTAAGCTTCTGCTTTTGAAAAATGGCCCAACAGACCTATCATAAAGTTTTGTATTTTGCATACATTTAATTTTTCACACTTTCCTTATTCAGAGGCTGGAGTATGTCTGCTCTACAACTGAATTCAGGTAATAAATACTCAGTTATGTACCAACTTAGAGTCTAGACCCTCCAGCAGTATTTTTTGTTTTGGGGGGAAAATATGTCTGCCTCATATAAGGCAATCAATTAATGTTTCTCAATAATTAATCTGGGTGGTGATGAGTTTGGTAATGTTAATTGCATTACAGTAGGGAATAGCCTGACACCACCTATTCATTTCAGAAAAGTTAGTACATAGGTGGTGGCATGGATATTTTGCTGCTGTTCAAGTTAGGATTAAAATAATAAAAGCAGAGATTAAAAATGCACTTAATTCTGTGAGTTTTTTTTTTCAAAATAGCATATCCTAAGTTCATTGTCACATACACTTAATACTTTTTATTCTTATCTAGGCACTAAATTCTATGTAAGCAATATGCTTCCTATTACTTTTTAAGCATTTTGTATTAATGATTCCCTCTCTGCCCTATACCCTTTTATTTAGCAGGTGGTATCACTGAATCTACCATAAGAAAAATGGACAGAGATTCGGTAATGTTTTTGACACTGTGCTATTGCCCTGCAGTATCAGACAGATTTTTATATGCAGCCAAAAGAGTTTTTATAATACTCTTTTTTTGTCTAGCTTGTTATTCCCTGCAACAGGACTCACTGCCAAACCTGAGAGATGTTCCGTAGCCTCTGGGCTGCTTCCTGAGCATGAAACGACCACAGCCCTATTCACACCTGCGGCCAGGGCTCAACACGGGTGGTGAAAATCCGCAGGCTGCCTGGGCTTGAGGGGGGAAATGCACCACCCAGAGACACCTGCTAGCTCCTGCTAGCCACGCCTGTCACCTGCATCTGTATTTTATTTGTAAGCAAGAAATAGCTCAGTACTGTGTCCTGAAAGACTGTTTCTCAACAAGCCATGTAAGTTTTGCAAAACAGAGTCTATAGATTAATCATCTACACCTACCTCTTACTAATTTGAATAAGCAAAGAGGAAAGGAATTAAAGTAAAAAATTGCTGCTGCAGAATCCACAGCAATTATGCTAATGTGATTTTCAAGTCAACCTCTTTACAGAATTTTTAAACTTCAGGTTGTATTTTGAATTTAATAACTGAAGAAAAGAAATCTTGTAGTACACCTGTCCCATATGGTAGAGAAAGGAAAAACAGGCCTGTGCCGTGGTGTGAGAGCTGCAGCGTGGGCACCTACTGGGCAGCGCTGGCTTGCTTCTGCCTTCTATCCTGTATTCATACCTGTGCTTGCACGGTTCTCTACCTGTGCTCACCAATGTCAGACAGGACTTTCTGCAATCACAGAAATGTTCTCTATGTGCACTGTCCAGTATAATAGCCACTGGACAAAAGTGACTTTTAATTTAAATGCAATAAAACAAAATTAGAAATTCACTTTCACATGTGGCTAGTGACTCCCAATCTGGATAGACCCTAGCACCCTGTTTCAGATAATTGTAGCACCTATCATTTACTGAGCCCTGATATTGAGCCAGATAATTTACTGTTTTTTTTTACCCCCACAAATATTTATTGGAGATCTATTTTGTACCAGGCACTGTTCTGTGTCTCAGAACAGTACAATGTACAAGGTCCATACCCCCTGGAGATTCTAGGGTAGTGTGGTAGATAGAAAAGGAGTAAGAAAATAAATAATGTTGTGGCTTATTTGAAGGTAGTCATTCATACTATGCAGACCAACGGACTGAGTGTGTTGGGAAGAGCTGGTAGTGTTCTGAGAAAAGGTGGTCAAGCAAGCTGTCTCTGAGAAAGCAACCTTCAAGTAGTTTGTGTGACTCATATAAACTCACATGTTGGAGCATTGACCCTCCAAAACCTCAGAATGTGAATTTATTTGGAATTAGGATCATTGCAGATGCAATTAGTTAAGATGAGTTAATACTGGACTATGGTGGGCTTTAATCCAACATGACTGGTATCCTTACAGAAAAGGTCAGTTTGGACACAGAGCCACATACTGAAGGAAGACGAAACCCAGGGGAATGCCCATCTACTAGCCAAGGAGGGGGCCCTGGAACAGAGCCTCCCCTCACAGTCCTCAGAAGGAACCAAGCCTGCCCACACCTTGGTCACAGAATTTGAGCTTCAAGAACTGTGAGACAACACATTTCTGTTGTTTTGACCGCCCAGTCTATTAAACTTTGTTAGGGCGGTCCTAGCAAACAATACAAGCAATGGGAAAGCCATGTGAATTGTGCATGTCATTTATCCATTTAATCCTCAAAACTATCCAGTGGGTTAGGCATTGGTGTCCCCATTCACCAGATGAGGATATTGAGCTTAAAGACACTCAGTTATATTTATTGCCTGAGGAAAGTTTGCTATTATGTGGCAGAAAGATGAGTTGGCCTTACTTCCAGGCCTGAGTGTCCTCTTAATACTATTCTCTTTGACTGCTTTGACTTATCTTTTCCTGACTGTACCCATATCTGATTTGATGAACATAAATAATTAATTTTATATGTAAATAAAATTAGGTTATATAGTAATGGCTATAATGCAGTGTTTCTAGTAAAAATTTTAAAATCTAGCAGAAATGTCTTATTTGGCTTTTTTGTTTAAAATTAATTCTATATTTAATTGTCTCAATCTATAAATCTTAGCCTTTGAAGTGTGGATATATTTATCTATATCTATCTATCATATATATATATATCATAAATATATATATATATATACAGTTAACATTTAGACTATTTTAAATTTTAGGTAAATTAAATCAACGTTATATGAAATCTCTATTTCTCTTCTCTTAGTCTTTTCTCCCACTGCCTTCTTTTGTCTTTCATACGTACAGGTTGACACTCTTCTATTAACTTGCTTTGGAAGATAACAAATTGTTCAAAGTCATATTTCCATGAGGAAAGATAATCCCCTTATTAATGATTGAGCGTGAACGTTTACAGATCTTCACCTTAGTCAGCGAAGCTTTGACACTCTCTTCTGCACAGTGTGGAAAGTTCACTTCTGAAAATTTAAGTTCAACACCTGTCCTCCCGAGAACGGAGTGGCAGAGAGTGCTTATGAGAAGATGTCCATGATTTGGTTTGTAAAGTGAGGAGAAGAAACCATTTCAGTGTGCAGAAACATTTATCCAAACACAAAAGGCTTTTTAGAAATGTTCTAAACATGGCCTTACTTTAATCAAGCAATGCCATCTGTTCAGTGAGCGGCAAGGTCTCAATTTTTATAATAGGAATAGCATCTGATGCTAGAAATGAACACACAGAAATACAACTGCTGCCTATACTAAATACACCTACCTAGATGTTCTAGGAGGTATACAGAAATAGAAATAGATACATAGATATAGATATAGAAATAGAAGGGTTTTTTTTTAGAAGGTGCTTCAGTCTGGTCCTGCTACAGACAAACTGTAGAACCTTTGCTAAATCATTGAATGCCATGCACTGTCCTCAACCCACTCGCCTGAGATTCATGATTATGAATATCTGTGTCATGTTTATGGTAAGGATACAATGACGTCATGTTTGTGAAGGTACTTTGTGAACTAAAAGTGAAATATCAGCAAAAGGCATTAAGTTTTACTAACTATAAATAATAATTCTTAGAAAAATTAAAACTCATTTAAAAATATCTTATGAGTACCAAGCACACTGTCAATCATTTGACATGGCATTATATCACTTTTTCTCATAATGACATGATCAATTATGTACTATTACTACTGCCATTTTGCAGAGGTGGGAACTAGTGCTTGACTCGGCTGATCTCACCCCAGGGTCTATTTCTTTTAGTGACCCTAACCCTATACACTTAAAAAAAAAAAAAGAGTTGTTTTTTGTTTTTTTCCTGAGATTATTACTTTTGTTTTTGAAGAAATGGGTTTTCAGATCCACTGTTAATTTTTAAAATTCTAAACCAAAACTAATGTAGTGTAATATGTATATACATTTATCTATAATAAAAAAATTAATACTTATATCAAAAGCCTTATGTATTATTTAACATGGAGTATTTAAAATATTACTCTGCTATACATTTGAAAGACATACCTTTCAGATATAGCAAATCACCATGGAAATACCAAAAGTGCCAGTATAACTATTTAACTGTCTTTTCAGAATTCTCCACTAATCTTTGAGTATATATTCTGAACATCAGTAACTACTTACATTACTTGACTTGATGTCATTATTCAGGCCAATGATACTTAATATGAGAGATTGGGGTGCGGGTGTGATACAACAAAGAAAGTGAAATGATGTGAGAAGAGATTAAGATCTCATCAGTTTTTTTTCTTGACAGTGACTATTATTGCTATGATGCAACTGATTATTATAAAATGAAAACCAAACTCCTAAATACCACACAGAGATTGAATAAAAGCATTTCTGTGAAAATAATGAATAGTCTCACCAACATCAAAATGTATGTAAATTGCAAAGCTACTGGGTGTACATGTGTATGTTTGTGTGTGTACATGCTTGCACAGATATTGGGCCTTGGTCTCTCAAACCTTCTGACTGAGCAAGGCTCTACATAACACCACACCCCACTGTCATTTTAATGAGTAATTATAAATGCAATTTAAGAGACAGCGAATGAGTCAACATAAGCATTTGAGAATAACTTCTATCAGGAGCCTTAATGGAGAGAGATACAGAACTTAATGTAGGCAGCAGAGTTTTCCTTCCCCCTTCTCCGAATCTTTACACCATTGTCTTTCTTGAGCATTTAAAGATAGGCATGAACATAGCTATTTTCAAAAGAAATATAAACCAAAAACACAAGTGTGAAGAGATGGAGTACAACATCAAGTGGACTGAAGACAGTACATGATATTTTATAGCAGAGATTCTACAAAAAATTTTCTTAAAAACAATGCGTCAGATATGGGATATCCCAAAGCCCCTGGTTTTCTTAACTGTTAAGGCTTTAGTAGATTTGACAACAAATGCGGCATTTCACATTTATTGTGCTGAGTTACAGGATTTGGGCTGGTCACTTAAATCTTTGCCAGAGGTGCTACATTTTATGAAGAGCCACACAGGAGGGATTGTGTTCTGTTTTAGTTTCACTTTGCTTTTGTTTCTTGGGGAAGTGGAGCCAGAAAAATTCTTGCTGAATTCCACCAGCTAGAAATCTCTCTTTATAGTGTAATAGGTTCTGCACCATTTTTTCCTATGAAATTTGATTCTTATAGTTAGCATTAATATTATCAATGATTTTTCAAATTATTAAATACAGATCTATAGCACCACTTTAACGCTGTTTTACAGTCTGCTGTTATAACTAATCCCCTATTTTATGACATTTAGGGTTCTTCCTGTTTCCATATTATAAAAAATACTGTGGTGAAAATATTTTTGACATGTATCTTGACAAATTTCTCTGAATACACCCTAAAGTTAAATTACCGTAGAGGAGAGAAAGCCTTGTGTTTTGGAAAGATAACTGGTGTTTTGGGATGATCATTCTTGGTGGTGGCAATTTGGGGGATGGACTGGTTGAGAAAGAGAGGAGATGAGAGACTGAGAAGCCCGCAGCTTAGGCTCAGAGAGGAAACAGAAGCTCACGTGATGACAGCGGGAAAGATATTTAGAAGGTGAAACCAACAGGGGAGGAAGACTGGTCCATGTGGGGCAGAGGAGAGATTCCAGGAGAGAGAGGAGTCAAGGGCGACCTGAAGGCTTCCAAGCTTGAACGACTGGGGAGGAGATAATGAGTTGCAAATTGAACATGCTGAGTCTGAAGGGCCTTCAAGGCATCCTGGCAGAAACAGTCAATGGGCAGGGCACAGGCTAACAGAATCCTAGGACAGACGTGCTCAAATCTCTACGTAGAAGACAGCCATAATAAAGAGTATTTTTATTTCACAGTACTTGCTCTAGAGCTTTCTCCCATTAACCTTCTCCTGTCTACCTTCATTTTTAAAGATAAAATGTGTGTATGGTGAGATGAGGATTACACAGCAGTGTTTTTGTTTGGCTGTCACGCAGTCACTGAGTTTGAGGTAACAGCTTTTTAAAAAATGAACAACTCAACCTTAAAGAACGGCTTTGTCTTACTACATACTACACAGGATACTGACTGAGAAAGGAAAAAAAAGAGATTTAAAACCATAGTGCATCTAGAACAAAAAAAGTATTGAAAAGCAGTGCTTGTTGTATTTTGAAAAATTCTTATTCATGCATTAAGAAAATTTATTTTTGCCATAACCTTAGATGGTGTGTAAGTTTTTATTACCAATTTACAGACCTGAGAAATCTGAGGTTCTGAAAAGTGAGTGAACTTTTTTATTGTTTCACAGCTGGTGAAGTGAATGTCAAAGCTGGACCTAAACCTTGGCCTTCAGGCTCTAACACCAGATTTCTTCCCACTATCTTTCAACAGTGACAATCTTCTTTTGACAATACTGCCTCTTCCTTCTCTTTCTTTTCCTCCTGCTTTTTCTAATGAAGATTCTTTGATTTCGTTAACTCAAATTTATCTCATTCTTATGGCAAAAGTGTCAAGCTATTGCACATGAAAACTATAAAAGTTCCTTTGTGCTGCATAGCTGAGACAGTGGAAGGGTATTTGCAGGCAGTCCCCCCTGTGAAGATTCAGTTTGCTGCCCCACTGGGACAGAGCAGAAGCCCTGGCCAACTCACTCACTTAAGCCTTGCCAATATGTATATTACTTGGCATTTTTTCTAGTCACCTGTCCTTCTAGTATATTCTTCAATTATCTTTGACTCCATAATCCTGCCTGTTACGTGTGGCTGCAACTCAAGAAATGCTGCTTTTTGGAATCATTAAACTGTCAGCTCTTGCACTAAAAGGTTTATATGTGCCTTTTTTTCAATACAGAAATCTCTAAAAATATATCATAAGGCCATTACTATTCTTTAACTACACGGTTCAGGTTTAAAGCAATCCTGTATTTCGTTCTCCCTTTTTTCCTTATTCATTCCCAGAAATTTATAGACTATGATTCTCACACAATGCTACTCAGAAGTCTTATTTACTTTTCACGTTTTTTTAGACTGAGTCTGACTTGGAAGACCTTTTTTTTTACTGATTCATTTGCCCTGATCTTGAAGGTGAAAGTGACTTTCTTCGGCTTCCCAATTCACTGCAGAAAGCCATTGCAACTGTGACAGGAGATATCTAACAAAGATAACACAAAAAAAATACTCTGATTAAACTCAATTTTTATTTCTAGCTGTAAGCTGTTTATTGAATGCCTGGTGCCACTATTATTTTTAATAACAGCTTTATGGAGCCACGATTGAGATTCACTAAACTGCACATAGTTAAAGTATACAACTTGGCAAGTTCTGACGTGTATATCCCATGAAAACATCACCACGAGCAAGGTAATGCCCATACCCATCACCCCAACACCACTCCGTGCTCCTTCCGAATCCCTCCTCTGCCCCCACCACTTTGGAGACAACCATTGAGGCACACCAAATTCAGTCATCAAATCCTCTCCAATTTTCTAAAAACTCCATGTTATTTTAATAAAAAATCAAAACAAGTTTCCTTAAAAAGATGAAAAAATTATCTGGGGGGGTGGGGGCTTTTAAGATGAGTAGTACATTTAGAAAATAAAAAGATAAACATGCCAATATAAAATTAGGCAAAGTCCATAGGCAGAGAGTGCCCATTCCCCCTAAATGACCAGTAAATAAATTGAAATCTAACTAATAATCAAATAAATGGCAATTAATATAACAGGTACTCATTTACATTGATCCTTTTGGAAAAGATTTAAAAGATAAAATGATGTGACGGGGTACAATGGGTTTTTGAAAGAAGCCACTGGAAAATATACTACTGGCAAAAAGTACAGATTTTTAGAGGCTAATTTAGCTATAACTATTTCAGTTGTAAATGGGATTACTTTTGATTTACAACTGGTTGTCTAGAAATTAATAATAAAGAAATAACCTAACAAGTGAATAAGGTCAACAAGTTAGGAAAAACATAAATGTCTGTCATTAAAAAACTGGTTAACTATGGGTGGAACACCTTCAATTGACTCACTGGAGGTCATTTAAATGGTGAAGTTTATATATATATTAAGGTGAGAAGAAAAACAATAAAAGAGAAAAGGAAATAGGTACACAATGATTTCTTTTGTATCAAAAAATATTTTTAATGTTCTTGTGTCTGTACAGAAACAATTCTGGAAAAAAATATGACATTTAACAGCTCTCTCTGAGGGCGGGAATAAAAGTACAATTTTCACTTCTTATTTATTTATTTCACTTTACTATATATATTATATACTTTTACTGAGAAATATTTATCATTTTAATGATTTAAAATGTTTTCATTTAAGCAGTATATATATGTTCCTATTAAATTACATAGTTTTTGATATCTCTGTAAACATCTAGCTAAGAAAAAAATTCCAAAAAATGTACTACAAAATGTTGACAGTTGTTCTATAATTATAAATAATCTTATCAACAATTTTGAATCTGGATTTTTTTGAAACTTTTTACAATGGTCTTTTATAGCTTGTGCTACAAAATACTTCTAACAAACTTCTCTGTTGAAGTAAAATCAATATAACAAAAAAAACACTGAGTATAAGATAATTTCTAGACACTCTTCTTTTCAAATGCTGACTATAATAATCAAATACATGTGATCACTGGGGAGATTTTTGCTTCCCGCCAAGATGGAGTAAAAGGAACCATGTTTATACTCCCTTATGAAAGAATTGCCAAACTAGATAAAATATATGGAACAACCATTTTCAGACATTAGGCAACAGCAGCACAGTACCGTGAGCAGGGAAAGGAAACCACGTCAGGTGAGCCCTCCGGCTGCCCCAGGCTTTCTGCCTGGAGAGTTTCCAGGGCTTCCACCTAGAAAGGGGGAACGCGGCCAGAGCCCCCAGTCTCCATAAATCGAGGAAATGGGATCTGGGAATCCAGCGAGGTCAGGGCAGGTAGAGTTTGCTGAGTAGAGTGACAGA
The DNA here is from genome assembly GCA_032199065.1 of Smutsia gigantea. Taxonomy (NCBI): domain Eukaryota; kingdom Metazoa; phylum Chordata; class Mammalia; order Pholidota; family Manidae; genus Smutsia; species Smutsia gigantea. Next base: position 175,573 of record JAVSCE010018790.1, read on the forward strand.
GGGCAGAGTAGTACATACAGAAAACGAGGGACATCTGCCCAGGTCCCCTGGGGTGTGAACACTAATCAACTTGCGGAAGGTAGGGTTTCTAGGAAAGGGCAGGAGTTAGGGATGACGAAGGGGCACGACAAAACTTTCAGGGACGATAGCTACATTTACTATCTTCATTTTTCTCACAAGTGTGTATACATATACCAAAATCTGCTAAACTGTGTACTTTAAATATGTGCAGTTTAGCTTTTATCTATAAAAGCCATATTATCTCAGTCACCTTCTTAAAATTATTTTGCAAAGAAAAATATATGGTGAAACATGGATTAATGGGATAGAGCACTGTTAAAATTAACTCTTTTTGTATGCACTATACAACTCAGCATGAATTTACATTTACATACCTTCCTGTTACCTAATGACGCTGTAAAAAGCAAGTGAAGATGCCACCACAACACCTATATACTTTGTATGCAGTTGTAGCAAATCACTATGAAAAATCATGGTGCGTTCTGCTGGGTCAAAATTTTCCTAACATGGGACTATTTAATCATGACTTATCACTCTAAGAAACCCTAATTCACTAATAACACATAAGGCCATAGACCAGAGTTTGCCCGGCTCCTCCCTCATAATACAGATAATACCTAGCATCTCTAAAAAGTATATCCATGTTAGAAACTCCAAAAGGGATAGGATTTCATACAAGACAGATGTTAATCACATATGGGGTAGAATCTAGGGAATGTAGAACAAGCCCCGGTTTAACTGAATATTAAGAATTATTCTTTGACCAGGACATCTGTAGGAAAACAGGAAAGCTGGGTGTCCATATTATATGGGGATGACCTGACCTACATCCACATTGTGGCTGGATGTCCCATGTTCCCTGAATCAGCAAATTTTCAATGGGACAAACTTACCTATGTTGACTGCTTTCAACCAAATTATTTGAGGTAAAACAGTATCCTGGCAGCCAAATGTGGGTTTTGGGGTACTGTATTGGTCTAAGTAACACATTATTGATCTACAGTTAAACTGATCCGAAGGCCAGACTTCTAAGATTTCTCGGTCTCACATTCAGAATCAATTGTTGTCTTTTAGGAATGGCTATATTAGAGGTTCCTGACTTATCTTTAGCCAGAATAACAGGAACAAACCTGGTGTTACAGTATGTGGGCTGTAAATGCACAAAATCAGTGCCTCTATATTTTGCCTTGCAGACTGTTCCAGAATTATGGCCCCACAGTTATGCTGCATTATTCACTTGAAGTTTCTATATTGAGAGAGAATTTAAATAACCCATTTGTTTACACTGAAACATAGTTCATAGGTTCTCATCACCATTTATTTCAGGTTGTTCAGATTAACTGGCCTGACTATTGGTATGTGAGGTGACAGAATTTTTATTTCTTATGTACACATTTGTGTGTGTGTGTGTGTTAATCAGACAATGGTGGATTCTCAGCTTCTTGAGGACTATACCAAAAAACATAAAGGATAATCCAGATCATAAATAGCATTTTCTACTCAATGAATTGGGTTTTCATACCATTATCACACAATGGCATTTGGTACTTTAAAATAAACCAAGGGAATCATTTCACTTGAAGGGTATTACTTCTTTCAATCCAGGTCACAATAGTGGGAAACAAATGAGCTTTTAAAGTTTACTGGAGCCCAACTATTTCTCCTTCAAAAGATTACAATGTTAAATGAGTGGCGTGTAAAGAAGCAGTATAATTTGTGAAACAGTGGCTATCAAAATAAACTTCTAGAGGAGAATGCACAAAAATAACTTTTCGAAATATCTGAGAAATGGTAGCTAAACTCAAGGAAAAATAAAACTATTTTTGCATAACTGTAAAGCCGATTTCTTTATTTCCTCAGGCAAACTTATTTTCCACAGTCTAGAAATTTTCCTGTCCACCACAGGGACATGTTTGTCATGAAGCTAAGGAAGGATGAAACTTCAGGGCCTGTTTCCAAGGCACTGGAAATGGCTCTAAGTTGGGTTGACATGCTCAAATAACTTGGGAATTTTGTAAAATTAAGATATTTTAACTGCAGTAGTTAAAACCAATGTTTTACTCGCTGATTTTGTCTATACACTAATTCTTCACCTTAGGTTGGGTGGCACCAGAGTGAGTGACTGTGGGCTTTTTTGGGAACTGCCTAATTAGGAAAATTAAAGAGGCACTCCGTGTTAGTTTGGTGGGAGTATTACTTGGTGGTTCTCTCTCTCCTGCACATGCTCGGAGGCTACTGCTAGCTGACTCGGGGTAGGTCTCCCAGGGGCACTCCTGAAGACTCCAGGGTTGGCTCAGGCAGCACTGCTGTGTGCAGGCAGAAGGTGGGAGCCCACACAGTGCCACCAGTGGGCCCAGAGCACCAGGCACCAGCAGTCTGTGTGGAATGGAGGAGACACAAGATTTAAAATGTATAAAGCCAGAAGCTGGTCTTTGAAAATTCTTCTGAATCTTACAGGTCAAAAATCAAATTTGATAGAGGTTTTCCCAAGTTTTGGCCAAAATCACAAGAACATATATGAAATCACCAATAATAAATTGAGAAACCTGACGTAAGCTTTCTAATCTACCAGTAACACAAGGTTTCATTATAAGCAACCATGCTAGGGGAAAGTGCACATTATCTTGTCATTTTCTACATACAAAACATTACTGAATCACAGTCATAGGAAGAGGCTGTCAGAGAATAAACAGCCAAAAACTATAAAGCTAAAAAAAAAATCATAAAGGTGTGTCAAACAATTAGGTTTTTAAAATTAAGGTAATTTTGTAGATCTGGGGATGCCTATTGAATTTGTCAGCTTTATTAAATTTGTAACTTCAAATATTTTTTACTCTAAATAAGTATTCAATTGTTACCCAATGTTATATTCATTTTTCTTAAAATAGGCTCCCGAGTTGGTATAAAGCCTCCGGCACCACAAAACCTGGACCCACCCTTTGTTAATCACAATAGTTATGAAGAAGTAACTTCCTTTACATTATGACTAAGTAATACAATGGATAGAAATCTATTTGTTAAAGTCCAAATTGTGATATTCAGTATTTTTAGGGACTGATTTTATTGGTCACCCAGGATCATGATAGGTGTAATCTTATTGCCAAACTAAAAATTAATTATTTAATTATTAAAGGACTACCCTTTTTTCTTGATTGCACTAAAACAAAAAATACTATATTCCTCAAGTACATTTTTAATGGTATTTGCCTTATAAGTGCTGGTTGTAGATACATAGTTCTCCAGAAACATTAAAAAAAAATTTTTATATATAAAACCAAAATTTATATTCTTAATATATACCAAAGTGTTTTGATGGTTCCTCAGTGAAATATTCACAAATAGTGTAAGCTGTGATTGACACTATGCTGGGCTTTGTATATTCCTTACCAAAAGTGATAAAACAATGTATTTCATAAATCTGTCAAACTTGTTTGCCTTCATAACCCTTCCTACAAAATGTACACAGTTCAGCATCTCCAGAGCCTTCATTCAAGTTGAAATGAAAGTGTTCATCAAGTTCAGCAAATTATATGAATCACACATAAAAAAGATACTTGCTATAGAGCTGGCATTACAGATCATTTTTGTGGAATTTATATGTTAATATTGGCTAAGGTTAATATAAAACACACTAATCAAATCTTTAATAAGGATGATTATTATTTTTAAAACTATGAACTTATTAGATATGCTGAATACCTATGATTCACACTATTATTTGTTATCTTTCCTTGTACATTTTCAGTATATACACATTTTTAATTTTTTTTTGAAGTTGGGGCTTTTCAAAACTTTTTTAAAAAATAAGGAAAATACTGATTTCAAATATACCTATATAGGTATAAGCATATATGCAAACTTTGCATGTTGTGCACACTTTAAAGAATTAAAACTTGTCCAACAATGTATCTTCTTCCATAGCAATTACATATACAGACTATAACTAATACAGAAAAAGATCAGAGGTTGAGGGTGAAAGAAGAAACGGGATGAGAATTCAACAATCCAAGCAGGTTTATTGCTGAACCTGAGAGGGACCCCTCTGTCCTGGCCAGCAGAACAAAGGGAAGAGAGTCTCTAATGGGTCAAGAGGCTTCTTATGGCCAGGGTTTGGCGGGCTCTTTCAGGGGAGAGGTCAGGGGAAAAGTGGGCTTGTGGCTAGCTGACGTGTCCTCTGGAGGATGCCTGTAGCTTAAGTAAGATGAAACATAGGTCTCTCTGAGATGGTGGGTGGGCTTATTCAAAAGGTGGTATTCAGGGCCAGATTATATCAGAGGGTGCACTTAGAAAAAACATTTTAGTTTAAATTATGAAAATATTTTAAGAAAGTATTCAGAATAAGAGGCTTGTATCCTAAGAGTATATAAATGTGTTCACATTAAGAAACACAATATTCTATAAATAAATATTTGAATTAAAATTATTTAAAATATAATTTTGCCTTGAAAGGATTAAAAAGATAAATGAATGGAACTATTAAACACATAACCTATTAATATAATTTCATTTTTATATATCATAGCATGATGAAATATATTAAAAAGATGTGTAAATCAATGATTTTCAACCTGGAATCAATACCCCATAATGGGAACATGGATATGATTCCAGTGGCATTTGTGCCTCTGAAATTAAATGCAAATTATCTGTGTTGATTATGTAAATATGCACAGTTTCCAAGAGAATGTTGCTTGAATTAGATTCTTAGAGGATTCCAAAACCCCCAAAAAAGTAAAAAACAAATCTTACCTACTTAATTTTCCAACTGGAACAGAGCATTTTCATTGCAAAGGACAAAGAAAAGAAATGAAGTTCTAATTGTTGATACAGATGTCCCAATCTCACCCATGCATCATGAAAGAGCAAGGAAAAAAAAATTCCGAGGATTTTATATTTCAGGAAATAAAGTACTCATGAGACATATTTACTGAACTTCCCAAACATATTCACTGAAATTCCCAAAGTGCTCATGTGTGAGCAATGTGAAAATTCTAAAAATATCAATTCAGTGACATCTCAATAGTTCTTCAAAATAACAGACTACAAAACACAGCCTTTTTCAAGTCAGTCTCAGATGTGATTACATGTCACCCCTATGCTTTCAGAATCATTATACAACAATTTTTAAATATTCTTTGAGTCTATGGATACTTTAATAATCAAAATACCATGAATATGAGCCTTTGCATTTACTAAAAGATAAAGAGGCTGATTAACTATTAATTTAAGGTTATAAAAACTACTTCCAATATTAATGACATAGTATATGATAGCAACATTTGGGCCAATACTGAGAGCAAGTCTTCTTCTGAAGTCTGCTGACCAAGTTAGATCAGAGGTACAGCAAGAAAGAGCGAGAAAATGATCAAAAAAGGGAATATTGAAGCAACTTGGACATCTAACCCTCAACAGAAAAGGTTTAATGGAGGAGATTATGGCTGTGTTCAGTTGTATTTTCAAGGCAGAGAGAGATTATTACAACTGTTTTGTATCTTTCCAGTGACACGCTTCAAGCCAAGTGGAGGAGGTGGTAAAGAAACAGACTTGAGCACAAAGAATACATTTCTCAGAATAAATCCTGTGCAACAAGGAAAGAACTTGTCTTTTAGCCACTGACCTCCTTTCCTGAAAAACCAACTTGAGACAGGAATGCTCCAAGTTGAACTTCTACCTGAGTTCGAAGTTGGATTCTTGAATGTAGGGAATCTGCATGTACTTAATTCAGCGTTTCTACGATTTATTAAGAATTGCTTGCTACCACAGAGGACACAACCTGATAACAGAGCAGCTGCCTAAGGAATATTCTTAGGCAACTATACATGAACACTAAATATGAAGCAAAGAAACAGATCAGTAGAGAATAAGTTGTACACAAAACACAGAATTTTACTGCCATTGCCTTAGAGAAATTTTGAGTCACAGCTCAATCACTTACTTCTCTGAGAAAACAGGAGGAAAAGATTAAGCTCTTCAGGGCAAAGGCACTATATAAATCCAAGGCATTTGGAAATATGCTTGCATGTAGAAGTGTGAGCAAAGGGAGAAATCAGAGGTGATAAGGAAAACGACGTAAGCAGGGGCAGAGTGGTGAATGGCCTTCAAGATAAGGATAAGTAATTTGAAATTGGTTAGGAAAGCAATAGGGAGCCAGGGGAAGGAACTGAAATGATGAGTAATGGAAAGTTAGAAGATTAGAAAAGCTAGACAGATTACCTTGGGAGGCAGGATTTTGAAATGATTAGAGAGTATAATGGCCAGAGAGGAGATTGTAGAACTGAGATAGGAAACCAAAAGACAAGGATGGATAGACCTATTCCTGAGACAGGATTAATACCTCCATGAGAACAAAGGGAGGCAGTTGGTAAATAACAAAAAGGACGCCTTTCTGAAGCTTGGGCATTAGATAGCACTGACTCCAGAAATGGCAGTTATATGTGCCACATGCTAGGCATGTATCAGAAAGTGTTTATTGCATAAATGAAGAAAAACACAGTTCTACTCTTATATAAAAAAATTACTTAAAATCACCACTTTGAGAAACAAAGGTAGACCGTTAAATTAGAAAAAGTTGATAGTTTATGCTACAGAGTTTCATTTAAAGAACTGCTTAGACTCCTTCACAAGTTTATACTACAAGTTACAGAACAGCACCTTAAGGTGTAAGATGGAACACAACACTTGTCTGAATTTGTTCTAAATGTACAGGAGGTTTGCAAGAAAAACAGAGTCAAGCTAACACTGCAAACAACATGTAATTTCAGAAGGGGAAAAATATCCAGCACACCCCACACCCTACCCCCCCACCCCCACCACTTTTCAAATTTCATTCAGTGTCATGATTAATTTTTACTCACATGTTTTCACACCTGGGGTGAATGAATTAGAAGAATTGTTCAATATAAAACACTTTTTCTTTTTAGTAAATCTAACATTGACCCAGAAAGCCTCAGGGTCTGTCCTAATTCTCCTATTCTTTTGGCTGATGCAAATTCTGTCTAAAGGGGATTAATGCCAATAGGTCATGGAATAAGCTGACCAAAGATACAGAGATCAGTGCCATGAATATCTCTGGGTGTTTTCGGGAGCTGAGTATGTTCTGTGCTGTATAGCCAGCAATGACAATGATCCTGAATTGACTGAGGAGTAATCTTAAAATAACCCATGGAAATCTGAAAAGCTTTCACAGCCTTTAACCACTACCCATTTCTAAGGGCCACTGAAGTGACACTTCTAAGCATCTTGAAAACAAATATAATTTAAGACAACTTTAAACACCTAAAAAGTTTTCTGGGTAGCATTTTCTATTCTTGGTTCAATGGTAGAGTTGTTTTAGTATAACGCCTTGCTAAAAAAAAAATCAGTATTTAATAAACAAGATGCTGTTGCGAAGCGAATTTGATGTATTGGCTTCATGTATCCATTTACCAGACTCTCCACCATTTGATATCTTGTGGCTACTCCAAAAGCCAATGCAAAAGCTCAATAAAACAAAAAGACACACACACAAAAACTGAATAGTCATCCAAACAACTCAGCCCAAATGAGCATGCTGTCATTTTTATAAAGTGCTCTTTTTATACATTCGTTAATACATTTTTATTTTATTAAAAAATAGTGGCTAAATGAGAGCAAAACTTTCAAATCAATGTATTGTCTCATTTGTTGTCAATTTCTAGTACGGATAAGAAAAATCCTTCATGTGGAATTTAGTGGGCACTCAATAAATATGCTTTATTTTTTTCTTTTCTTTAATACAGAAGAAAAGTAATTTTATCTGGACCTTCCTTCTGCCATTCCGTCTGGCTATCAGGATGCTAGCATCACATAGATGGGAATCGTCACAAGGAGTACTTAGGTCAAATATCTGGAACTAACTTTTCCATGGAAAACAATATGATTGCAGAGTACAATAATAATTAATCCATGTCTTGACATTAAAAGAATAGTAGGATTTATGAAAATGATGATTTCTTTTCCTTCCTCATGATAACTGACAGCCCAGTCCTTTCAAGTATTTTTGGAAAAACACTAGGTTGGGGAGAGAAAGAAGGAAACAAGGGAATGAAAGCAGCAGGGAATCTGTGCCCATGGCATTCCTCAGCGCCTGCCAGTTCCAGGATCCTCTCTGCAGTGGATGCTATGAGGATGACCCCTTCAGGAATGAATGACTCATTTGCCTAAGTTTGGGACATGCTCTCAGCTGTCAGCCCCCTTTGCGAACTGGCTCAGCCAAAGAGGGCCTCCTTGTCCAAGCACCTAATACGGAGTCAGCAAGGGCATATAAGGCCCAGTTTAGGTTAGGCCAATTCTGAAGGGCACCCCAGCTTCAGGGCTCCGTTGTGGGTTGGCTAAGGCCTTCTTTGGACTGCACTGGGGGCCAACTTCTTTTTCTCCTTCTCCTGACTCTGCTTTCTTCCCTCCCCTGCCATAGGAGGTGGTCCCAAGAATCTCTTTTTCAGCCTGCCTCTCAGGAAACCCAACTGGTGACCCAATCATATTAGGACATGGAGGGCATGATTTCATCTCCACCTCTGACCATTCATTCTTTACCAGAGCTTACTATTTAAATTAAGCTACTAAAAACATGAACCTAGAAACATTTCCAGTCATCCATATTTTCCCTTAAGCATATCTCCAGCGATATGCCACATAAGCATTCACGCACACCAGCTCAGTCTGTGCTTGTACAGTGTGTTTGTGTTATACGCTCAGGGTATGTAATGATAAGCACATAGAGAAACTAAGAGAACTCCCCACCACAAAACAAATGAAAGTCTTATAACTAATACTGTTATCTATTTAAAATAAATACTAATGTTAATGTAACAGGTGTACAGTTCACTGCGGCCTGTTTAACTTCCTCATGACTGCATATCTGTTTGATTGTAAAGACTACAGGACTTTTTTGTCTGCCCATTTTTCTTTCAGAAGAGCAATTATAAAAATTTGACTCCTCAACCATTCTTCATACCTTAATACTTCCATTAACTGGAGATCAGGAAACACTCAGATACAACAATTCAGATCTGGTTGTATATTTATTTTAAAAACAATTCCATCACGGAAACTTTCAGAACTACAAATTCAGTTAACATGGAATTGACAAAAAAGAGATGCTGAAATTCTCTTATTTGGTAAGCCAGGGATTTACACCATGCCAAGGAAGCTATCTTAGCTAGTGTTGCACGGTACATAAACACCACTTATCTGACTCTGCTTATTCAAAACAAATTCATAGATATCTAATGATAGTAATTAGAATTGAAGTGTCATATTCCAGAATCATTTCAATACAAAATAAAGACACTTTATAGAAATATCAATTTTAAAACTGGAAGGTATTATCTCACATTTCAAAACTGAAGCTAGTAAAATACATCTATTGGGTAGGTTCACATAGCTGCACATTGAGCTGATTATTCTTTAATTAAATGTTAAGCTAAAAAGAAAAGGTTTTAGAAGGCAGTGATTCTATGTGAGCATGTAATAGGAGTATGTATTCTATTCCTGAGACATCATCTGAAATCATGGTGAATATGATATTTGTAAGGGGCAAGTGGAGTGGAGCAGATGTGTCAAGATTATAAGCAGACCATGCTACTCTGTAGGACAGAAGATGCATTTAAAAGTTACAGAAACAGGAAAGAATGAAGAAATTCATACATAAAAATTTCTCCTATTAGAAATGAGACCACCAAGGATTCACTCTAACTCTGTACGTTCCCCAATCTTATCTCAGAAAATAGCTCAACATCATGGAAGCAAAGTAACCAGTGATATCAGAGGGATACTCAAGTATAACTCTAAATTAATTCATCACAATGTATGGGAAAAATTAGAGAGGAATGGGAAGGGAAAGAAGAAGAAGAAGAGGGTGACAGATGAGGAGACAAAAAACTAGAATGACTCCCTTCACATGGTGTCTCAGGGCCTGCTGGTTCTAGAACCTATTGCCATATACTGAAAAGTTGATGGTTGCTCACCTATTCCTTGCTGCTGGTCACACCCTTGACAAAGAAAGGCATCAGCATACAGGCAGACTTGGTGGTTTAGAATGCTTTGTTAGCATATTTGCCTTCTATCCTGTCAGCGTTTGTTGATTTGTATCAAGGAAGGTCGTAACTTGCTCCTCCCAAAACTAGTGTACAATAAACGGGGAGAGTGCACTATGTAGGAAAATTGTTCTGTGTATTTTCACTGTTTTATCAAGATATAATTCAAGTACCACACATTTCATCAACTTAGAGTGCACAACTGAATGGTTTTTAGTATATTCAGAGCTGTACACTCATTACCATGATTCAGAACACTTCTGTTACTCCAGAAGGAAATCTTTCACCCCTTAGCCTTCAACCTCCAATCCCCCATGCTCCATCCCCACTCCCAAGCCCTAGGTAACCATGAATATACTTTGTCTCTATAGATCTGCCTGTTAAAACTTTCAAATAAATGGAATCATGTAATATGCCATCTGTCTTCTTTCATTTAGCATGTTTTCAAGGTACATCCATATAATAGCATGTGTTAGTATCGAAAAACTTTTTATTGTCAAATAATATTCCATTGTATGGATGTAGCATATTTGTTTATCTATTCATTAGTTAATGGACATTTGGGTTATTTCCACTTTTTGTAATGCCACTATGAGTATTCATCTACAAGTTCTTGTGAGGATACAGGTGTTTGATTCTTCAGGGTTATACCAAGGAGCAGAATTCCTGGACCATATGATAACTCTATGTTTAGTCATTTGAAGAATGGCTGTGTTTTGTGTAACTTTCATCTCTTCCCATACACCTAAAAGTAAGTAACTGAAAGAGTCAATGCCAAATTCTTCTAATACGGTACAGTTGGCTGCCCCATATCTTAGGTCAAACTTCTAAAATGGCCTGAGTTGTTCCATGAATGAACACTGTAAGTACTTAATAGCCCAGAAATTCACTGGACATGGAATTGTAATAGCATAAGTCTTCTTGATACACCATGTCATATAGTAAAAATGAAAATTAAGTTAAAAAATTCCTTGAAAATAAAAGCACACAATGAAAGAAAATCAAAGCACCTTATCTGCCTCTTGGCTGTTCTGGAATTTCAGTATAAACACATGGGAAAAATAATGCCCCATAATGAATATAGGCGATATTGTATGTTTATGTAGTATTTTAAAGTTTATCAGTAACTTCAACATGAACATTACTCATTTAACCCTCATAGCACTTAAGTTAAAACTGTCTCCTTCCAGTGATGAGAACACTAATATTCAAATAGGCCAACTACTTGCAAATATTAAATAGCTAGTTACACAGCTGTGTAGGACTTGACTCCAAGACTGCAAAGTTCATGTCCAGAGTGCTTTCAGTCAGAACAACTCTAGCAAAAGGGGAATCCTTTTATGGGCAGCTATATCCATGTGCCTAATCTCTACTCTTGCTTTTGCTTTCTAGATCTCCCACCACCCACACACAACACACAGTAGTTGAACCACACAGTCAATTCATACACATGCATACACAACACACAAACAAACACAATATACATGCACAGAAACATACATACAAGCCTCACACATACTCACCTCATAAATACAAAGAAAACACTCATATACACACATTTCACATACACCCCACACATAAACACCTTGTAAACCCACAGAAGCACTCATGCATAGAGTACACATACCACATTCACATAAAAATCTCATGCACATGATATTCATATATATACACATCACACATGGATCTCACCCACACTCATGCCTCACACATACATGGAAACAACTCAGATACACATTCACACAGAAGGTAAAAAGTGAATCTGATGCGTCAGATTACAAGTAAACTTGAAACTTCAGTGTCACTGTTATGATGATGATAATAGAGCCAATCTCCTCAAGCTATCGTAAGACCAATAAGCAAAATCTCATAAAATACTAGGCATGGGTAAGAATTCAATAAATAGTAACTATTGCTACTACTACAATTCTTTTTGTCCCCCACAAAAATATATTACAATTGTAGTTGCAACCCAAGTTTTTCAAAAGATTGAAAGAACATATTTATTTGAAAAGAAAAAATTAAAAACAGACTATCTGGAAGTAATACCTCTCTAGGGAATGTGATAACCATTTGGTATGTTATGAATAATGAGAATTCTTTGTTATTGTAATTGCTAAAATAGAGTATCTCAAACTGTAATGTATTTTCCACAGCTGCTAGCAACACTGAAACTCTGGGGAATCAAAAAATTCTGTACTTGTTTCCCCATCTGGCCAATGGTGGATCCTTTCATCACTAAGAAATTAAGGATGTGTCTGTGTCTTAGTTTCTAGATCTTCAAAGTTCAAATGAATCTATACTACCAAACAGGTGAAAGTTTTAGATTGAATTTCTAATGACAAATGAATTTCATCATTTACTTCCTAAAAAATAACAGCAGCTCTGTATTTTTCCCTATGAGCTTACAGTATTTATACCATCTATACATTTACACACACACACACATACACACACACACACACGCATGCACATACACAGTTAATTATTTTAACTTAATGAGGAGGATTGAGATTTTTGTTGCTAGTCTATTGGTATTCAGATTTATGCAGAATATTACTCAAAATCATCTTCAAATCTTCTTCAAACTGGTTCATATAGGTCATTAGCTCATAAAAGCAGATATATAAAGTACATACAAAATGTATAAATTTTGATCATGCCAAAGAGTGCTAATACATTATGTATGTTACAAATAAGACATTTGCTGAGTAATACTTGTCTTGTAAAATCACTGTTTAAAATTCAGCATTCTGACAAGAACAGAACCATAAGTCAATGGAACAGAATAGAGAGCCCAGATATAAACCCACACATATATGGCCAATTAATATATGATAAAGGAGCCATGGATATACAATGGGGAAATGACAACCTCTTCAAGAACTGGTGTTGGCAAAACTGGACAGCTACATGTAAGAGAATGAAACTGGATTACTGTCTTAACTCCATACACAAAAGTAAACTCAAAATGGATCAAAGACCTAAATGTAAGTTAGGAAACCATAACACTCTTAGAAGAAAACTTAGGCAAAAATCCCCTGAATATAAACACGAGCAACTTTTACCTGAACTCATCTCCTCGGGCAAGGGCAACAAAAGCAAAAATGAACACATGGGACTACATCAAACTAAAAAGCTTCTGTATGGCAAAAGACACCATCAACAGAACAAAAACACATCCTACAGTATGGGAGGATATGTTCATAAATGACATATCTGATAAGTGGTTAACATGCAAAATATGTAAGAATTCACATGCCTCAACACCCAAAAGCAAATAACCCTACTAAAAAATGGGCACAGGATATGAACAGACACTGCTCTAAAGAAGAAATTCAGATGGCCAACAGGCACCTGCAAAGATTTTCCACATCGTTAATTATTAGGGAAATGCAAATTAAAACCACAATGAGATACCACCTCACATCAGTTAGGATAGCAACATCCAAAAGACAAGGAACAACAAATGCTGGTGAGGATGGGGAGAAAGGGGAACCCTCCTACACTGCTGGTGGGAATGTAAATTAGTTCAACCACTGTTGAAAGCAATATGGAGGTTCCTCAAAAAACTAAAAATAGAAATACCATTTGACCCAGGAATTCCACTCCTAGGAATTTACCCTAAGAAAACAAGATTCCAGATTCAAAAAGACATATGCACCCCTATGTTTATCGCAGCACTATTTACAATAGCCAAAATATGGAAGCAACCTAAGTGTCCATCAGTAGATGAATAGATAAAGAAGATGTGGTACATATACACAATTCAGTCATAAGAAGAAAACAAGTCCTACCATTTGTAACAACATGGATGGAGCTAGTGAGTATTATGCTCAGTGAAATAAGCCAGGCGGAGAGAGACAACCACCAAATGATTTCACTCATTTGTGGAGTATAACAACAAAGCAAAACTGAAGGAACAAAAAAGCAGCTGACTCACAGACCCCAAGAAGGGACTAGCGGTTACCAAACAGAAGGAGTTGGGGAGGCTGGGTGGGGATGGAGGTAGAAGGGGATTAAGGGGCATTATGATTAACACACATAATAAAGTAGGGGCGTCATGAGGAAGGCAGTACAGTACAGAGAAGACAAGTAGTGACTCTATGGCATCTTAGTACACTGATGGACAGTGACTGCAATGGGGTGTGTGGGGGTGACTTGATAATATGGGTGAATGTAGTAACCACAATGTTGCTCATGTGAAAGCTTCATCAGATTGCATATCAATGATACCTTAATTAAAAAAATTGGTATTAAAGCAAAAAAAAATAGCATTCTGAATTTAATCAGTGTTTTATGTTACTCTTCTTGCAAATTAACCCTGCCCTTATCATCAGAGATATAGAAATATGTGACTTTCTTTATTTCTTAAAAATGCGCATGGGCTTTAAATCCCCTAAGTATCCTTATAAACAGGTTTAGGGGAAATTTTAATATCCTTTGCTAAATCACTCTTAGGGTAAAATGAAGTAAATACTTGTTGAATTTGAATCAGCATATAAAAAGGATAATTACAAATACCACTTATTAAAAATAAGAAAATGAAACAAAACTACCACTTACTGTTTGTTTATCTCAGGTATAGTGATAACCAATTTTAAAATATATCATCTTATGTAATCCTTAACAAATCCTATGAGAGGGAGATCATCATCTGTACCTTACAGATTAAAAGAGAAGGACTTGAAGCTCATGAATATATTATTTACTCCAGCCTCACACTGAGCGAGGGCTGGTCCTGGGTGCTGGGCTTTTCAGGACTGCTCAATTCTGGATCCAAGCTTTGAGAGATAAAACAGACAGCAAAATTTTCAAAAGGGCCTCTTGATGTCTGTTTCTGCCTGAATGACTTCAGTGGTCTATACTTAGAAAGCCCAGGGCCAAAGATCTCCTTTACTGCATGGTTTAAAAACTTATAGCTTTTTAAGGAAATTTTTGATGTAACTTAAATATTTGAGGGCCCAGCTCTCACTGTACAATCAAAAGTCACAGACTCCAAGGAAGATCTCTGTACTAGGAAGGGATGTGCTTAATCAGTACATAAAGGCAACTTCTGCAACTTTCAAACAAATGTCTGATGGGACAAATTGCTTAGAGTGAATCACCGAGGTGGGTCAACGAAGTCATGGGTTTCTCCTTGGTAAACATAAGGTGATTTGGTGTCTTCAATTTTTCTTTCTGAGAACTAGAAGAGAACTTTGAACAGAAGGGAAATAAAGTCTTCAAAAAATGATTACCTCACACAAGAAGTGGAAGGCAACAGTGGAAATGATTTCTAAAGCTAAGCAGTTAAGGAGAGAGTACTAGTAAAGAAAAGGAACTAATTGCATTTTACTTTCTTTTTCAAACTACCTGAGTGAGGAAACCTATGATAAAAAACAAAACAACTGAGAAGTGCTTTTTTTCCCCTAAGCATAGCCTCTAGGCCTCTCCACTAATAATGCTATGGAAGAGAGGACAGCCTATTCAAAAATGTTTTTGCTTAGTGTTTGGCTACCTCAATACCAAATGGCCAAAGAGTTTTAACCATATCTGAATACGTCATTTTTTATATGTTCCTTTTCTCACCCATCAAAGGGCAAGTCTTCTGGTCCAGGATACAGGACATGCTCTGAAGCACACAGCATATCCTTGGGCTCCATATACATAACACAGGGGCAGTTAGAAGACTCTACTCTTTTACAAGTACTTCATGACAAACTCAATTTTTTTTGAAGAAATATCAGAGTATGTCAGTAATATCTTAATAAACAAAGAAACATTGAATAACGGTTGCATTTCGACCCTTTCATAATATACATATATTTCTTTTAGAGGTGATAATATTTTGTTCTAATGAAGTATTCCTCTCCTCTGTTTGGTAAGCACAACTCATTTTTTACTGATTTGGGCTTCAGACAAAAAACTTATCTTTTAAAAGTTTTCTTTTATTTTTATGGAACCTGTATTGAAACCCACCTACTTTTATTTATCTTCTTTCCCTCAAAGACAAATGGCTACAAAAATTAATTATCTTTTTCTAATTTCTCCTTTTCTAAAGAAATTTATTTCTAAAAGTGAAGAAGAGCCCTCTGACTAGAAAGCAGCTGCTATTTTAGGGTAATTGCAAGTGACTGTATATTTCCCTTTTTAAAACTCAGCACTGTGACTGCATTCATAAAAGGTTTTCTGTTCTAGGATGTCTAGAATCCAGACTTCAATAATTGAGGATATTACCCAGGAAAAAAGATGCTAAATTGTTCTATAGGGCTACTTTACAATTTTGATCTGCGCATTTAATTTAATGAAGGCAATAAGCAAGGCTGAATAAACGAATTACTGAAATATACCACTTAGTTATATAAATGGGATAAAAGCTGCTAATACAGTGCTCAAACAAGTGACTACAAATTCTGAGGATTTCAACCAAATTCACAATGAAAATTGTTATTTTAATAGTTACTGTTCAGTATTTCTCCAATCTGTAATCCTCTACTCTTGAGATCATAATGCTTAGAGTAACCCCTACTGGCCAGTCTATGTTATAGCTAATGCCAAAGAACACAGGAGAAAGAATGACTTCACTGATGCAGTTGTAACCACCAGAGCAGAAACAGTTTTCCAACACTGCATTTAACAGCAACATTATTACTTTTTTTTCAACATCCTACAATGACTGTCCTGAAGATCTTAGCATGTTTTCTTCTTATGAAGTCGTTTGTAGTTATTTGAGTACTGTATTATACACAAATTTATTTATCTAATTTTAGCTCAGAGAGTATGAGCCAATTACTGGCAATCTGAATGTGCAATAAAGAGGGATATCTGTATGTTGTTTATGCAAAAGGCCAGAGTCATATATGTCAACTTATGTTTGTGTATAAGGAATTTGTCATGCAAGCCTATTAGCTTTCCATAACAATATATCTAGGAATGAAGCAGAACCTAGACAGGTCCTAGAATAAATCCCATGTATGTCAATATTCTTACTTCTTCCTCGCTAGTCTCTCTTGCCTTCCTTGAAGGTGTGTAAAAATCAGGTTAAAATGAATGGAGAGTGGTTTATTTCAGACAGAAAAGAAGATGCAAAGGAGCATGGTAGCATAGGAAAAAGCTGTAAGGGTTGGCATTTTGCCCTTACTGCCTGCCTGGAGTTGCTTTATTTATGAACAGTCTGTAGTATATTTCTTTATTCTCAACAATTCACTCCTTTTTCTATAAGAAGATTTGCCAAGTGAATTTCTAGACCTTCTGGTAGAGAGTATATAATGCTTTGCCCCATTGTCTTGTAGGCCATAAATTTACTTGGTTCAGAAAGTGAGTGGATGTGACATTTCAGTGCACATGACATTTCAGTAAGTCATTTCAGTGCAAAAACTCCCAGCCTCTTGCTCTTTTCCCTCTACTGCAAGAACAATGTATCCCATGTAGGGGTTGTTCGTATACCCTGGACCCCAGAATGAGAAGACACATGGAGCACAACTGCCCACTAGCAGCCACCAACATGTAAAATAAGGATAAGCTTGGAATTTTAAGCCACTGGTACTGGAGCTGCTTGTCACTACAGCAAAGCTGACTGCTACACAGTTATTTATCTATTAGAAAGAAAAAGAAAAAAATAGCACCATCATGAGCTAAGGGACCTGCTTTTTCTCCCCACTAATTTTTTTTTTGTACTTAGTTGAAAGTCCTCAGGGTTGGCTTGTCATCCTGGTGACAGCAAGAGCAGCAGTTCAATGATCCTAGACACAACCAGCTGCACCCTAGGGAAGGTTTTATTCAGCCTTCTCCTCTGCTTTCTCCTAAAGGATCTAATGGACCAACCTACTGAACTGACAGGACAACAAGAATATACTTTAGATGGAGAGAAACTATTTCACACGATCTCAGGGCAAAGCCTGAGCAACTCAGATTTCTTTTTTGAAAATCTTATCTGTCACTGGCCAAAGTATGGGAGAAAGAAAAGGTATACCGCAACATCTGGGACTCATTTTTGCCAACAACGGAGCAGACGGAGTAATTAACTATAGTTTTACTTGCACTGACCCTGAATATCTGTTGCTTGTCAAAACAGTTTGAATGTATTTAGCTTATTTCCCATGCTAATATAATCACATTACTCACTGAGTTTACTTTTAAAAAGGTTTCAAATGAAAAATCATGAGAATTAAACACCACTGGTGCACTGAGGTTGCTATTCTTAAAATAATGTTATAAATTCTATGGAAAGAAAAGCGTTCCTTTAAGGAAACCACCTTTACTCTCTCCTTTTAATTGCATCTAAGAAATCAGGCAAATCACCCTCAGTGAAAAGAACTTAAACAATTAGATACCCATTACTTTATATTTTAATTTTATAATATTTAATATGTCAAACAATGGAATAAATATGGAAGACAGGCAGAGCAGGGTGAGAGAGATTGCTAGATTGCAGAAAGATTTTTTTTATCTGATATTTATTATTAATTCTCTTCCTTTCAAAATAAGAGTTTATAGATTGCAGACATTTCTAAATCTATCTGAATGCTTTTATGAAGAAGGCAATGTATGTACAAATAAATAGGCATCTAGGATTCATTACAAATGATTAGATTTAAAATTTGGAAAACGTTAACCCAAGTGTAATAACCCTAATCAACCCTAAGTTACTTACCCTAGGAAAGTATTTTTTATAAACCAATACTTGCTATTAAACTTTGCTCTTTGTCTCTCTGTTACTTCTAGAACAAAGTTATTTATTTCTTAAGCACTTACGTAGAAAGTAAGATTTAGAAATGACCCTTTGCTTATTTCCACTGATATTTTTCAAATAGAAAATCAATCTTAACTCATTTCTTTGCCAGATGAAAGAAATATTGAATAATCATTTTTATTTAATCTGTCTGATGGTTGCTTGGGTATTTTTTGACAATTTCTAACTATTTATACTTTTCTGAGCAGATGAACTATTTCACTGTATATTCCATCTCCCACAGAACCTCATTTAGTCTCCTAAATAAAGGCATCTACAAAGCAGGAGGATCTATTTATAAATAAATTGCATTTTCAGTGTCATTACTGGCAACATATTCCTGGGCAACTGCTATGGAGATGGAAAATATCAAAATAAACCACACAAATTTGAGCCATATCAAGCCAGAAGGGCCTGACAAAGGTTAAATGGATATCACATTCAGCTCTGCTGCTTTCCTTATGCTCCTCTCACCTCAACACATATGCAGGAAACATCTCCTTTAGTTCTCCTCCTTCATATTCTATAGAGGATGTAGAGCTTGTTTTAAAATTGAAGCTAAAGTAATCAATGCTTGTCTATTTTTTAAAGCATTAACTTCATTTTGATGTCTGGTAGGTAGGAGTGGTCATAATGGTGATGAGAAACTTTTAGAATCAATGAAAGTTCTGATGCTAAAACTAAACACTTTATTCTCTTTTGCTCACTCACTAAGTTCCCAAGGGCTGATGTATATAAATGAAATAGAAGATAAATGTGTATATATATGCACTTTACCCTCCTATTCCCTTCAAAAGAAGTCATAAGATTGCTTATTGATGTTTTTTGTGGTGAGAATGACATAGATATTTCATGCCATATAGCCTGACTGTCATGCTATTCCAGCAGAGCCTACAACACAACTAAATCTGTGACCGACCGAGGAACTGTATCAAGTAATATATTTATTTTGACAAGTACAAATGATTTAATGTTTTGATAAGTATAAATCATTTAATAAGAGCACTCATAATATTATTTCATTTTAGGCTTGAGAAGTAGTCATTGGTTGGTTCAAAAAATCTTGTCTTCAGTGTTAAGAATTTAGATTTTACCTAATAGTCACTGAGATTTCTTGAAGCATTTTAAGTATGCACTTCATTTCGGAAAGGTTTCTCTGACAGGCATAAAGCAGTAATCTCCAAATTGGGGTATGCACATGCTAGACGATAGTCAAGGCCATCCACGGGGTAAGAGAAGAAAATATAAATGTGCATTGCATGTGCATGTGTGTGTAAGTATACATGTGACTGTGTGTATGTACATCTAAAGTACTATTTAATTTTGATATTTGTCAAGTACATATATATAATATATAAATTCATACCACCTTAAACAAACATATTAGTAGTTCACATACAGTCTTTTTTTCCCCCTTTTCTGATGACATGTAAGAACAAATAGAAACTATTAACAAATGAATCAGAAGCAGAAAATGAGTGGAGGACCTATGAAATTAGTTCAAATAAGAAAAAAAAATGAGGGCCCAGAAAGAGAAAAGAGGAGGGAAATACATGCATATTCTTGTGAAAAAGAAATGTATGTTAACTAAATGTGAGGAGAGAGCAGGACAAGAGAGAACAAGTTTGGGAATCCAGTTAGATGGTTTGGGGGAGCTCAGGCTCAAGGAGAGACATCAAATGGGTACCACATACTTGGGAATTAGAAACAAAGAGTTTTTGTTAAGAAGTTGGAGGGAAACTGTAGTACAGAGGGGAAACATGGAAGGAGAAAGATGGATGGGTGAATATCCAGACTCCTCCAAGCCCTAACTCAACCACAGTGGTTCAGGTTTACCTGTTTTACATACTGGAGTTTTGTGTATTTTTTTTTGTTTATAAAAAGAATTTTCTTGATTTTGTTGTTTTTTTTTGTATTTTTATTTTATTTTATTTTATTTTATTATCATTAATTTACAATTACATGTGCAATATTACGATTATTAAACTACCCCTTCATCAGGTCCCCCCCACCAACCCCATTACAGTCACTGTCCATCAGCGTAGTGAGATGCTATAGAATCACTACTTGTCTTCTCTGAGTTGTACTGCCCTCCCCGTGCCCCCCCAACATTACATCTGCTAATCGTAATGCCCCTTTTTCCCTCTTATCCCTCCCTTCCCGCCCATTTTCCCCAGTCCCTTTCCCTTTGGTAACTATTAGTCCATTCTTGGGTTCTGTGAGTCTGCTGCTGTTTTGTTCCTTCAGTTTTTTTCTTTGTTCTTATACTCCACATATGAGTGAAATCATTTGATACTTGTCTTTTTCGGCTTGGCTTATTTCACTGAGCATAATACCCTCTAGCTCCATCCATGTTGTTGCAAATGGTAGGATTTGTTTTCTTCTTATGGCTGAATAATATTCCATTGTGTATATGTACCACATCTTCTTTATCCATTCATCTACTGATGGACACTTAGGTTGCTTCCATTTCTTGGCTATTGTAAATAGTGCTGCAATAAACATAGGGGTGCATCTGTCCTTTTCAAATTGGGCTGCTGCATTCTTAGGGTAAATTCCTAGGAGTGGAATTCCTGGGTCAAATGGTATTTCTATTTTGAGTTTTTTGAGGAACCTCCATACTGCTTTCCACAATGGTTGAACTAATTTGCAGTCCCACCAGCAGTGTAGGAGGGTTCCCTTTTCTCCACATCCTCGCCAACATTTGTTGTTGTTTGTGTTTTGGATGTTGGCCATCCTCACTGGTGTGAGGTGATATCTCATTGTGGTTTTAATCTGCATTTCTCTGATGATTAGCGATGTGGAGCATCTTTTCATGTGCCTGTTGGCCATCTGAATTTCTTCTTTGGAGAAGTGTCTATTCATGTCCTCTGCCCATTTCTTAATTGGATTATTTGCTTTCTGTTTGTTAAGGTGCATGAGTTCTTTATATATTTTGGATGTCAACCCTTTATCAGATACATTTTTTATGAATATATTCTCCCATACTGTAGGATGTCTTTTTGTTCTACTGATGGTGTCCTTTGCTGTACAGAAGCTTTTCAGCTTGATATAGTCCCACTTGTTCATTTTTGCTTTTGTTTCCCTTGCCCGGGGAGATATGTTCATGAAGAAGTTGCTCATGTTTATGTCCAAGAGATTTTTGCCTATGTTTTTTTCTAAGAGTTTTATGGTTTCATGACTTACATTCAGGTCTTTGATCCACCTTGAGTTTACCTTTGTGTATGGGGCTAGACAGTAGTCCAGTTTCATTCTCTTACATGTAGCTGTCCAGTTTTTCCAACACCAGCTGCTGAAGAGGCTGTCATCTCCCCATTGTATATCCAAGGCATCCTTTATCAAATATTAATTGACTGTATATGTTTGGGTTAATGTTTGGATTTTCTATTCTGTTCCACTGGTCTGTGGGTCTGTTTTTGTGCCAATACCAAATTGTCTTGATTACTGTGGCTTTGTAGTAGAGCTTGAAGTCAGGGAGTGTAATTCCCCCTGTTTTATTCCTCCTTCTCAGGATTGCTTTGGCTATTCGGGGTCTTTTGTGGTTCCATATGAATTTTAGAATTATTTGTTCCAGTTCATTAAAGAAAGCTGTTGGTAGTTTGATAGGGATTGCATTGAATCTGTAGATTGCTTTAGGTAGTATAGCCATTTTGACAATATTTATTCTTCCTAGCCAAGAGCATGGGATGCATTTCCATTTGTTAGTGTCCGCTTTAATTTCTCTTAGGAGTGTCTTGTAGTTTTCAGAGTACAGGTCTTTCACTTCCTTCGTTAGGTTTATTCCTAGGTATTTTATTCTTTTTGATGCAATTGTGAATGGAATTGTTTTTCTGATTTCTCTTTCTGTTAGTTCATCATTAGTGTATAGGAAAGCAACAGATTTCTGTGTGTTAATTTTGTATCCTGC
Organism: Smutsia gigantea; assembly: GCA_032199065.1. Lineage (NCBI taxonomy): Eukaryota > Metazoa > Chordata > Mammalia > Pholidota > Manidae > Smutsia > Smutsia gigantea. Next base: position 198,266 of record JAVSCE010018790.1, read on the forward strand.
AACTTTGCTGAATTCAGATATTAGTTCTAGTAGTTTTGGAATGGAATCTTTAGGGTTTTTTATGTACAGTATCATGTCATCTGCAAATAGTGACAATTTGACTTCTTCTTTACCAATCTGAATGCCTTGTATGTCTTTGTTTTGTCTGATTGCTGTGGCTAGGACCTCCAGTACTATGTTGAATAACAGTGGAAAGAGTGGGCATCCTTGTCTTGTTCCCGATCTTAGATGAAAAGCTTTCAGCGTCTCGCCGTTAAGTATGATGTTAGCTGTGGGTTTGTCATATATAGCCTTTATGATGTTGAGGTACTTGCCGTCTATACCCATTTTGTTGAGAGTTTTAATCAGGAATGGATGCTGAATTTTGTCAAATGCTTTTTAATTTTCTTGATTTTGAAAAATAAAAAAGATGAAATTAGAAAATTACTGGTACAGGGTTCAGTATATAATTCTGAGAAATCAATCTTTAAGGACAGGGAAAAATACAAACTATAAATACTATCTATAATATCTATAAATAAAGATCATAAAACTAACCTATTGCTACTTAGAGAAACCAACCTTTCAGATGGCAAAAACCTGTAGACGACTAAGACAACTATATCCCCCTTCTTATTATTATCTTTAGATACCAGATTTTTCTGTGGACAGACTTTTTAGAATACTATCCCATCTCCAAAGAGGATATTAATAATGCCTAAAGAAAAACACAAGCTTATGGAGTCAGACATCTAATCAGTAATACAAGATAACTATTCTTTTTATTATCATGAGCTCTTGCCCCTCTACAGCTACGTGCCCCCCACAATGGATCGAATACTCCCTCAAATAACAAAGTTGAAATGTCACCAAAGGAATATCAACTGGTTGTCTTCCTAGAGACAGTAGGGTGGTCACAGTAAAATAAAGTCAACATGGTAGAAACGTGAATATGTACCCTGGGCTCCCTCCAGGTATTCTGGCAAGAAAGATTTAAAAGGAATCATGACCTTGTGATCAATACTGATGGACAGACTTCTCTGCTTTATACTAGTGCAATGGTTGATGTAATGTTCCAGTGTTCCAAGGACTGTTACTGATGCTGATATTTTTTTTGACCATATTCACATAACTTTTATTACAGTATATGTTTGTAATTGTTCTATTTTATTGTTACTTATTGTTATCCTTATTGTACTTATTACTTATTCTCTTACTATGCCTGATTTATTTATTTTTTATAATTTATTTCAGTATCATTAATCTACAATTACATGTGCAATATTATGGTGATTAAACTACCCCCTTCATCAGGTCCACCCCACCAACCCCATTACAGTCACTGTCCATCAGTGTAGTGAGGTGCTATAGAGTCACTACTTGTCTTCTCTGAGTTGGACAGCTCTCCCCGTGCCCCCCCAATATTACGTCTGCTAATTGTAATGCCCCTTTTTCCCCCTTGTCCCTCTCTTCCCACCCATCTTCCCCAGTCCCTTTCCCTTTGGTAACTATTAGTCCATTCTTGGGTTCTGTGAGTCTGCTGCTGTTTTGTTCTTTCAGTTTTTTTCTTTGTTCTTATACTCCACATATGAGTGAAATCATTTAATACTTGTCTTTTTCGGCTTGGCTTATTTCACTGAGCATAATACCCTCTAGCTCCATCCATGTTGTTGCAAATGGTAGGATTTGTTTTCTTCTTATGGCTGTATAATATTCCATTGTGTATAGGTACCACCTCTTCTTTATCCATTCATCTACTGATGGACACTTAGGTTGCTTCCATTTCTTGGCTATTGTAAATAGTGCTGCGATAAACATAGGGGTGCATATGTCTTTTTCAAACTGTGCTGCTGCATTCTTAGGGTAAATTCCTAGGAGTGGAATTCCTGGGTCAAATGGTATTTCTATTTTGAGTTTTTTGAGGAACCTCCATACTGCTTTCTACAATGACTGAACTAATTTGCAGTCCCACCAGCAGTGTAGGAGGGTTCCCTTTTCTCCACATCCTTGCCAACATTTTTTGTTGTTTGTGTTTTGGATGTTGGCCATCCTCACTGGTGTGAGGTGATATCTCATTGTGGTTTTAATCCGCATTTCTCTGATGATTAGTGATGTGGAGCATCTTTTCATGTGCCTGTTGGCCATCTGAATTTCTTCTTTGGAGAAGTGTCTATTCATGTCCTCTGCCCATTTCTTAATTGGATTATTTACTTTATGTTTGTTGAGGGGCGTGAGTTCTTTATATATTTTGGACGTCAACCCCTTATCGGATATGTCATTTATGAATACATTCTCCCATACTGTAGGATGTCTTTTTGTTCTACTGATGGTGTCCTTTGCTGTACAGAAGATTTTCAGCTTGATATAGTCCCACTTGTTCATTTTTGCTTTTGTTTCCCTTGCTCGGGGAGATATGTTCGTAAAGAAGTTGCTCATGTTTATGTCCAAGAAATTTTTGCCTATGTTTTTTTCTAAGAGTTTTATGGTCTGATGCTGATATTTTAAACAGAACTCCAAGTAGATGGAATAATTTTCTTATTTTCTTGTGAATATACTTTTTCTGCCTCTGGTTGCTGAACCTATTATTTTTCCCAACATAAAATTTCTATCAAAGAGAAATCTAATACAACTTAGGAAAAAGACTATAACAACATTATGTTCAGAGGAATTCCTCCTCAGGCCCACTAGCAAAGTCCTATGACTCGATAATTAATGTATCACCTATGTACAGAAGCACACAATTATGCAGCCAAATTTAATGTGCAGTTTATCTGAAATGACCTAATCTACCATCAATGCCAAAAAGATATTCTCCCACTATTCCCTGGGACCTGAAGGCAATTTAATGGCCCTTTCCCTAAATATAATAGCAACAACAACAAAATCTTCAAAAACATTTTAGGAAAAGATCTATGGAATCCTATATAGATACTTGCAGTTTACTAATCATAGTCCCAAATCTTTTGGAATTTTTCAACAAGCACTAAAGTGTCTCTGCCTAAACAGGTTTTAAAATGTATATATTCCAAGGGGTAGTGAAACACCTCAGCCACTGTGTTCAGATACAGCTGCTATGTATTTTATTCATAGGAATGCAAAGCATGGCTTATTGTTAATGAAAAAGATTGCTGAGTAGCTGATTTTTAGTAAACAACCAAATTGTAAAAGGTCCTAACAATTATAGATTTCACAACCCCTTGAGAATTTTCCCTTCAACCCTCCTAAATTTTGGATTCTAAGAAGAATGAAAGTGATGACTTATAGTTAGCCTGACTGTATTAGGGGCATGACAGATGCTATTGGTGAACCTGATGTCAGAGCGAAACCTGTCCTCCTTGTTAACATTCAAGCTCTTTTCCACATGATGGACTATGGTACCCTCTTCCAGAGAACAGGCACTCTTTTTCACTGAGGGTCGTGAGCATATATAAGGCAGGTCCCAGAAGCTATGAAGATGAATAATGTGTTTGTGTCAGGCTACAGTTTAGGAAATGCTAAAATGAACAATAAAAAACAGAGTAATGTCCTGAAATGGACAATGTGAGTGAATATTACATTCCAGTTCAACTTTCTGCCCAATTCAAAAATTTGCCAACTGAAGCCTATTTAGAGGAACACACAACTTGACAGTTATCCTGAGAATCTTCAACTAGGATTGCCTAGCTTCCCTGCCAGAAATTTTTATTATGGTTCAGAAGACAACATTTCCAGCCCTCCTCTGGGGCTTCTTTAACTAGAGGCTTTGGCAATGTCAGAATGACAAAAATCAAGTTAAAATAAAAAGGTTGTATCTTTTATCAGTTAGCATACTTTTGGCTTCAAATAATAGAAAACTATGCCTTTGTTGGCTTTAAAAATGAGGGAATAAAAAATTTCAACCTCCAAAAAACCCAGAGGTAGGTGACAGCAGGTTTGGGTAAAGTAGCCCAAGAATGACCTCCAGGAAGCACAACCTGTCCATCTTCTGCCCCACAGCCTCTATTCGGCTGGAGTCCCCTGGCTGGCACCCCCTGGGACCACACGCCCGCCGCAGCGGTACTGAGATCACTGCAGACGTGACAAAGCACAGGGTAAAGGCTCTTCCTGAGCATCTTTATTTAACAAGTCTTCCGACAAACTTGCCTCACACCTCATGTTCCAGAATTGTATCACTTGCCCATGACTAAGAACCACTTTTAAAGAAAAGAGATGAGCTGGCCTGACGAGACTCCCGTGATGGGCCCCTGAGCTGGGGTGAGACTGCCTTCCCTGGGAAGAGTGACACCCGAACAGAGAGCTGGCGTCTCTGACAAGGGAGGCGAGGGACTGGATTCTAGAGGGAAACCATCCGTGTTGGCCACACTGAGATTATATACAGGACTGAGTGGGATTTGAAATGAAGTCCTCAGCTGTGTGTGTTTAATAAAAAGATAAGTGTTGGAGATGGGAGTCACTAAAATCATTCCTCTTCTCTCACTGGATTCAGAACAGTGCACAATTTATCAATTGGCTTGACTTTAAGGATGGGGTAACTATGATTTATCCCTTCTTCCATGAAACTCTCAGAGTTGTCAGGACGTTGGACTATTCTGGTTCTCTCCTCCTGCTTTATATGTTGGGTTCATATCTCTTAAACTGGCTTTGCACCTACTTTCAGCTCCCTTTTTGAAGATTCAGCCATAAGCCATCTTCTCTTTTCTTTCTGAAGTTTCTCCCAACCACTTCACTGGCTTCAAATAGCACAACTATATAAATGTTTTTCTAATTCACACATCCACACTGACCCCTCTTCCAGGTTAGAGATAACTACTTGAAGTGCCTGCTTACACTCAAACTCAACAAATCCCTGCCATCGTCTTCTCCCAATTCAGCATCTTCTCCTGGCTTCCCTATTTCTGTTCCTGCCTCCTCACTTTCCCAGTCATGCAGGCCTGACCTGAGAATCCTCTTGGGTGTCGCCTTGTCTCGATTACTATATTAATCTGTGTTGCATGGCACAGTATCTTTCAAATGTCTTAATATATGTCCCTGAGCTTTTTTCTATTATCACCAAACTTAACCCCATGCTACCTTTTACCCCAGCTAATCCAGCAATCTAAATGTTTCTTAAACCACCCACGCAGTCTCCGCTCCCATGAAACCGTTCCGAATGCATCATCGTAGAGCGCCCCATCAGCATCTGCCTGCTAATTCTCTTCATCCTGTCCTTCAGCTCACTGGCTCACTGGCTCTTTACCCAAATTTCACCATACTTCCTGTTTTGGGGCCTCTGTCCAATGTTCCTCCCTCTGTAATTTTGCTGTCCCTACTTCTCTGGACATCCTAATCATCCATAAACCTTAAAGGGTTGAGTATAAAGGGATCCTTGAGACTATATATGACTGCAGCAGTTCAAATCTCCTAAGCATTTATTAACTCATATTGAACCAATCCTTCTAGTCTATGAGATTCAGGAACTCAGCTGTAAAGGAGAAGAGAGGACGATGCTTTCCCTGTCTCTGGCATAGGGTAATTGAAATTAACAAAGATTTTAAATGAGACAAATGTGTAAAAGCAAGTGTAAAGGCTAATGTGCAATGTATAATGGAAAGTATTATAAAAATCTTTAATGCTACATATTCACAGTATGCTTTTAAGGCATTCTCCTGGGTTTCTACTTATGTTTATCACTTTTATGGGCAATTCTCATGATTTCTCTCTTGGAATTAGTTCAACTACTTAACCCCAGGCCTGCTGAGGGGCACAGACTCTTTTGGAATATAGATGCAAGTTCAGGAGACAACAGAATCTGAGTTGAACTGTTTGACACATTTAATAACACATGAAAGAAATGAAAGATATTAGTTATAATATCATAATCATATGGGTAATACCTGTATTCAAATGTAAATAATTATTTAAACACTACATATAAATGTATAATTTGAAATAAATACTTATGTAAATATTTATTGATGGATTGCTCTTTGACTCATGCTGATGTCACCTGACTATCCCTTGAAAGGCTTGCTTTACACTAATGTGCTCTATGAGGAGGTTAAGATTCAGCTATTTCAGGAGTGTTGCTGTGACATGCTAGCACAAAGGGATGCCACGGGCTTTCTGACGGTCCTGGTCTAGGAGACTGCTTTTTAACACTTAAAATACTTTATGGGAAATTGCTAAACCAATTTTTTATTTCATATTCTGGTGTTACAGCATGAACCATAAGAATTTTTTTCCTTCCCTTCCCTCCCTCCTTCCCTTCCTGCCTCAAAGGCCTCCCACAGCCTAAGAATGTTCTACCCACAGCACAGATTAGGTTACCTGTTTCTCAGTTTTCTCATCTAAAAAGTAGGAATAACAATCATGCATCTAACCTGAGCTGTTAGGAAGACTGAGTTAACACATATAAAATGTCTGGAGTACTGCCTGACACATAAGCACTCTGTGTCAGTTATTATAATTCTTATGGTTTTTGTTATTGTTATTATTATTATTATCATTATTATTACAGGTTTCAATGTATATGGTGAGCATATGTGAGCTCTGGAATTTTTGAAGAGAAATGTAATAAAATGGGGGGAATCTTCTATATCAGCATCATTATTACCATTTTTGTTTGACTTAATCACGATGATCAACATAGCCCTTTGAGTCACCACTCGTGAAAACTTTAAAGCACATACACCCAATATATGCCCATGTACTTTCAACACACATTTCCACATATGGAGTGTTTTCCAAGAGAGTGGAATGCAGTATGAGCTCTGGCTATTTAGTTTGGGAACTGTAGCAGAGTTAAATACTGTCAAAGATCCTGTTCTGGTTTGCATGACACCTTCCAATTATCAATCTCAGAGGCAATGTATAAACTAAGGTCCGGTTACCATCCTGGTTAAAGCTAACAGTATGGCCTTTATCACCCTTCTTAGAGTTGGGGGATCAAAAGAAGAAATTATCAAAGATCCAAATAGCAATCAGGCAGGCAGATCTCCATGTGAAAAAGCAGTAACCCGTCTAACTCAAGAAAGACAGCTCCTGTACTGCCAGCTTGATTCCTTCCTAGTTATGAAAATAAGCTTGGAATGAATGGGGCATGATAAAATACAAAATGCCACATAGGGGTTGACAAGACACAACAACCAGATTATTAGTTATCTTTCCAAGTAACAAATGGAAATAAAACATAAACTTACTATTTTCCTATAGGAAAATACCTTTCACATTAAAAGTACTACCTGTGGAATATTCAACAAATGCTGGAATTCCTTGTCCACAGATGTTTTCTCAATGATTAAGACCTTCATTTCTAAGAGAACTGGCATTTAGGCATATTATCCCTAAACTCAGGATCTTTAAAAGATTTGAGTTGCCTAATATCTTCATTGTATATTCTTGGAGATAAGATATTTCACACATTCATGGACTCTCCTTAAATTTTGGGAAGTCGTGCAGCAAAAAGGCAAAGCTAGGGCCCAAGTTGAGGCAGGCAGGACTGCCAACACCACCACACCTGGCCAGGCCTGAAATGTTTGCCAAGACCACACAGAGACTACATGGTAAGCTGGATTTATAATTCTTTTTGCAACAGGAAGGCATTCTGAACTCCTGCCTAAAGTTGGAGAAAATGAAGAGAGGCCAAAACCAGAAACCATTAAGGCTCAGAGATAATTATTACAGAAAAGCAACAAGCATTTGCCTAATGATTCCCCAGAGCCACTCTTAGAAGAAGGAATGAAAAGAAAAGTTCATAGCACTAGCAACACAGATTCACTGCAGTCAGTAAACCAAAGAAAAAAAATTCAGTGCTGGAATTTGATAGTAACCTGACTATTATGCCTTTCAAATTTCTGAATAGTTGGCGACATTATGTAATGTGGCCAAATATACAATTGGCTTGATGCATATATCCTTAAAATACAAACACCAAATTATAATCACCACCCTAAGAAACACTGACATCCGTAATTCTTTCTGAATAATTTATTTTAATTTTTATTACTGCAGATTTTTTGCCTCTGAGTCCACAAAGGGAATTGTTCAGTATGATCTGATACAAAAAGTCCAAGATTTATCACTAATTAATCTCTCTGTTTGTAACCACTACATACATAAAATGAAAGTGTTATATGTGATGTTTAGAATACCTTCCAGCACTAAAGGTCTATGAAACAGTTGTTTTTTCAAGTGCCAGAAGAGAAAGGAAACATGTTTTCTATTCTGAGTAAGCAATACCTCAATTTCCCTAACTGTCACCATTAAGCCTATATATTTACTAACAAACAGCTATGAAGTCATAACATGAAAATGTGCCACAGTTGCACTGTGTTTTGGTTTGCTAATGACTTAAGTACATGAAATAGCTACATCTATATTTTCTCCATCTCTAAAATAAGGGCACTGAAAAGATGTCTTCTGAATCCCTTTTAACTCAATTTTCTAAGAATCTACAATTTTTTAAACATGCATAGTACTTCCTGCAGAGAAGTATTACACACTCCACCTTAAACAGTGTAAATCTTTGCTCAAGAAGGTTAAATGGACACTCTAGACACATCCCTGTGTCTGAGGGGTGTGGCAAGGCTTTTTCGGATGGGACAGTAAATAGCCCAGGACTGTTTGCTTATGACTGGGCAGGACGTAATTTATCTTTTACTTGGTTTGCAGAAAATGACTACATAAACTTTATGAGATTCTCCAGTGTTTCTGTTCTTTTATACCTGGCTCACTGAGGAGGATCCAGGTTCCCCAGCAGGTTCAAGATGTTTCCTTATTTCTGTTGAGTTTTTGGAAAGTAAAACTGACCTCCTACATTACCTCCTAATGGCATTCTTCACATCTGTCCTACAATGATTGTTTCCTTAATACAAACCCAATCATTACTCCCTTTCTGGATGCAAAGTAACATGTGCTATTTGTTGCTTTGATGGCTATAATAAATAAAAACCCTATGGGAAGCACAACTGTCTCATCCTCTTCCAGGCTCCTGTGTGAACGACACTTGCAAATCCCTGAGCAGCTTCATTCTGTGGGGAAGCAGGCTGCCATCTAGTGGTCACACAGGATATCACATCTAGGTATTACATAGGAAATTTTCCTCTAGGTTTTACAATGAGGAATTGGACTACACTTTAGAATTGAAAGAAATGTAATAGAAATTCCTTGAGAAGGAACTTTACCTAGTTTTTTTCTATACACCATTCTGTATAGTCATTATTAAAATATGGGTTATAACAATATGAACGAAACATTCTCTTTCTCTTGGGGTCACATTTTAACTTCAGCCTACCATTGTTAGTCATATATTTTTCAAAATATATGTCTTTACATGAAGTATTTGATATCAATGAACCATGCCTTTTGTTCATTAAAAGTCAATGACATTTTTTAAACATGATTGCAAACACTGCATTGGAAAACAGATTTACTTAAAAATGTGTCATTTTTATTGACTCTATAGTGATACATCCTAGGATGCTACTAAACCGTTGAGCATTTAAAAACACAGAGAAAAAATTTAGATGAAATAAATGGGATACAATTTAAGAATAAAACACTCCTCAACATGGAACCCCAAATGCTCCCCACTGTCAGGAAAAAGCACTGGATTGCATTTCTCGTTTAGTCATAGTATTATGTGGATATCAACAGAATAACAAACACGTGCCCGAACCAGGTTAGGTGCCCATACTCTCCAGGCAGATGTTGTCCAGTTTTCCTCTTGTGGAAACGTCTACAAAGACTAGGCATATGTCAGGTGCACCTTTTCATTTCCACCAACCACCCCCTCAACTGCCAGTAAACTGCTGGGTGTATATACAATAGAGACTCATTTCTAGCTCAACAATCATGGTTTGGGGATTTTCATTTACAACAGAAAAAAGTTCTCTTTTCAATGACTCACTGCTCTTCTTCTGAAATGCTTTCTACAAGCAGCACTTGGACTTGTTCGATATTCACCCTGGTGCCTCCTAAACTCTTCAGAATCCTGAGAATCATGTCCAAATAGTAACCCTTCCAGGAGTTATCCCTCTAACAGGAATCCAATTATGTTAATATACCATTTGATGAATTGGATACACAAGGGTGGGAATGGGGAATTCTTAATTCTTAATATTTTCAGTGTTAGTATTAATATTCTAAAATAAGGAGATTTCAAAATTGTAACATATTATTTACAGTTTAAAACCAGTGCTTTTGGGATTATAGAATTGGGCTACTATGCATCACATACTATTATGTGGCTCAAAAAATACACTTTATCGAGAGATTAAAGATGGAGGCGTGAGAGGTGCAACAGAGGCTTCCTCCTAATACCTCATATAATATGAAAATAAAGCTACTACAACTACTCTTGAAAGAGTAACAGGAAAGAGGAAGGCAACAAACTGCATACACCTGGAGACAAGAGCAGCCCTCACAGAAAAGGGTAACTACTAAAGCTGTGGTCCTGCGGGATCCAAGCCCTTCCCCCACCCCAGCTCACTGGTGGGACGAACAGGAACAGAGCATGGAGGGAGTGGAGATGTGGGACTGCTGAATACCTAACTCTGGAGATCTGCTCTGGGAGCACAAACCTACATTTCATGGTGCTTGCATGATACTCTTGTAATTAGGGGGTTGGAAAGCTAAGACAGGCAGAATTTCTGAAGAGACTAAGAATCCAGTTGCTTGTGAAAGCAGGGATCCATACCCAGCTGCTCGGGGACAAAAAAAGGAGGCAGACTGAGAGACTGCCTAATAAAGAAGCCCTTAGCAAGAGGGCTACTAAAGGGGCAAGGATTGCACAGAGCTTACTGCTCTGGAGAAAGGACAGGCAGACAAAATTGTCCGGGTGCACTCTGCCCAGCAGGTTGGGAGCTTTCATGATCTTCAGGTGCTCCAGCTCCCTGGCTGCCTACACAGCTCCAAGAACCCCTTCTGTGACAGGCAGACTAGTGCACCTTTCTTCTGGCCAGCCCCATCGGGCTTGCAAACTGGGAAATCCTTCCCTGGTGTTAGGCCAGCCAGAGGGAAGATCTGTCTACAGCAACTAAAAACACAAAGCACAGAGGCTTATACCTGTGTGCTTGGCCCACTGGTTCAGGCCGTGGAGACAGGCATAGCAGCCAGGAACCAGCAAACAGCCCTTTCCTCCCCGGAGGCACCAATACCACTCCCCTACAATCCCCGCATTGCTTCAGGGGCTGAGCACCTCCAGAGAGTAGAGTTTCTGGACACGAGAGGGCGCCATACACAAATATGAAACGCCAAAGGAACCTGGTGCAGAGTAAAATTATGAACACAACTCCTGAGAAAGATTTAAATGATATGTACCTTACGACTCTCCCTGAAAGGGAGTTCAAAATAAAAATCATCAACATTCTCATGGAGGTACGGAAAGATATTCAAGAACTCAGGAATGAATTCCGGTCAGAGATCCAATCATTGAAGAACACAATGGACAGTATTAAAAGCAGATTGGATATGGTGGAGGAGACAATAAATGAAATAGAAACTAGAGAACAGGAATACAAAGAAGCTGAGGCACAGAGAGAAAAAAGGATCTCTAAGAATGAAAGAATATTGAGAGAACTGTGTGACCAATCCAAACAGAACAATATTCGCATTATAGGGGTACCAGAGGAAGAAGAGAGAGAAAAAGGGATAAAAAGCGTCTTTGAGGAGGTGATTGCTGAAAACTTCCCCAATCTGGGGAAGGAGATAGTCTCTCAGGCCATGGAGGTGCGCAGATCTCCCAACACAAGGGACCCAAGGAAGACAACAGCAAGACATATAGTAATTAAAATGGCAAAGACCAAGGATAAGGACAGACTATTAAAAGCAGCCACAGGGAGAAATAGGATCACATACAAAGGAAAATCCATCAGGCTATCATCAGACTTCCCAGCAGAAACCTTACAGGCCAGAAGGGAGTGGAATGATGTATTTAATGCAATGAAGCAGAAGGGCAGGGCCTTGAACCAAAACTACTTTATTGGGCAAGATTATCATTTAAATTTGAAGGAGGAATTAAACAATTCCCAGATAAGCAAAAGCTGAGAGAATTTACCTCCCACAAACCATCTCTACAGTGTATTTTGAAGGGACTGCTATAGATGGAAGTGTTCCTACAGATTAATAGCTGTCACCAGAGGTAATAAAACCACAGTAAAGAATACAGAACAGCTAATTACTAAGAAAATACAAAATTAACTATTCCCAAAGTCAATCAAGGGATAGACAAACAGTACAGAATATGATACCTAATATATAAAGAATGGAATAGAAAGAAAAAGTAGGAAGGAAACAAACAAAAAAAGAACCCTTAGATTGTGTTTGTAATAGCATATTAAGTTAGTTGTTAGACTTTTAGATAGTAGGGAAGTTAACCTTGAACCTTTGGTAACCACGAATCTGGAGCCTGCAATGCCAATAAGTACATATCTATCCATAATCACCCTAAATGTAAATGGACTGAATGCAAAAACTCAAAAGACATAGAGTCACTGAATGGATTAAAAAAAGACCCATCTATATGCTGCCTTCAAGAGACTCACTTTAAACCCAAAGACATACACAGACTAAAACTGAAGGGATGGAAAACGATATTTCATGCAAACAACAAAGAGAAAAAAGCAGGTGTTGCAGTACTTGCATGAGACAAAATAGATTTCAAAACAAAGAAAGTAGCAAGAGATAAAGAAGGACATTACATAATGATAAAGGGGTTAGTCCAACAAGAAGATATAACCATTATAAATATATATGCACCCAACACAGGAGCGCCAGCATATGTGAAACAAATACTAACAGAATTAAAGGAAGAAACAGACAGCAATGCATTCATTTTAGGAGACTTCAACACACCACTCACTCTAAAGGACATATCAACCAGACAGAATAAGTAAAGACACAGAGGCACTGAACAACACACTACAACAGATGGAAGTAACAGATATCTACAGAACTCTGCACCCAAAAGCAGCAGGATACACATTCTTCTCAAGTGCACATGGAACATTTTCCAGAATGGACCACATACCAGGCCACAAAAAGAGCCTCAGAAAAATTAAAAAATATTGAAATCCTACCAACCAACTTCTCAGACCACCAAGGTATAAAACTAGAAATAAATTTTAGAAAGAAATCAAAAAGGCTCACAAATACATGGAGACTTAACAACATTCTCCTAACTAATCAATGGGTTAACGACCAAATCAAAATAGAAATGAAAGAATATATGGAGACTAATGACAACAACAACACAAAGCCACACTTCCGTGGGACGCAGCAAAGGCAGTTCTAAGAGGAAAGTATATTGCAATCCAGGCCTATTTAAAGAAGGAAGAACATTTCCAAATGAATAGTCTAAAGACACAATTAATGAAATGGGAAAAAGAAGAACAAATGAGGCCCAAAGTCACCAGAAGGAGGGACATAATAAAGATCAGAGAAGAAATAAATAAAATTGAGAAGAATAAAACAACAGAAAAAAATCAATACAACCAAGAGCTGATTCTTGGAAAAAATATACAAAATAGATAAACCCCTGGCCAGACTCATTAACAGAAAAAGAGAATCTACACACATAAACAGAATCAGAAATGAGAAAGGAAAATAACAACGGACCCACAGAAATACAAAGAATTATAAGAGAATATTATGAGAATCTATACGCTAACAAGCTGGAAAACATAGAAGAAATGGACGACTTCTTAGAAAAATACAACCTTCCAAGACTGACCAAGAAAGAGAAAAACTAAACAGACTAATCACCAGCAATGAAATTGAATCAGTAATCAAAAAACTACCCAAGAACAAACCCCCCGGACCAGACGGATTCACCTCTGAATACTACCAGACATATAGAGAAGAAATAACACCCATTCTCCTTGAAGTTTTTCAAAAAATAGAAGAGGAGGAAATACTTCCAAACTCATTCTATGAAGCCAGCATCACTCTAATACCAAAACCGGGCAAAGACCTCACCAAAAAAGAAAATTACAGACCAATATCCCTGATGAACGTAGATGCAAAAATACTCAACAAAATATTAGCAAACCGAATCCAAAAATACATCAAGAGGATCATACACCATGATCAAGTGGGATTCATTCCAGGGATGCAAGGATGGTACAACATTCGAAAATCCATCAACATCATCCACCACATCAACAAAAAGAAGAACAAAAACCACATGATCATCTCCATAGATGCTGAAAAAGCATTTGACAAAATTCAGCATCCATTCATGATTAAAACTCTCAACAAAATGAGTACAGAGGGCAAGTACCTCAACATCATAAAGTCCATATATGACAAACCCACAGCTAACATCATACTTAATGGCGAGAAGCTGAAAGCTTTTCATCTAAGATCGGGAACAAGACAGGGATGCCCAATCTCTCCACTGTTATTCAACATAGTACTGGAGGTCCTAGCCACGGCAATCAGACAAAACAAAGACATACAAGGCATCCAGACTGGTAAAGAAGAAGTCAAACGTTCACTATTTGCGTATGACATGATATTGTACATAAAAAACCCTAAAGACTCCACTCCAAAACTACTAGAAATATCTGAATTGAGCAAAGTTGCAGGATACAAAATTAACACACAGAAATCTGTTGCTTTCCTATATAGTAACGATGAACTAACAGAAAGAGAAATCAGAAAAACAGTTCCATTCACAATTGCATCAAAAAGCATAAAATACCTAGGAGTAAACCTAACAAAGGAAGTGAAAGAACTGTACTCTGAAAACTACAAGACACTCCTAAGAGAAATTAAAGAGGACACAAACAAATGGAAATGCATCCCATGCTCTTGGCTAGGAAGAATAAATATTGTCAAAATGGCTATACTACCTAAAGCAATCTACAGATTCAATGCAATCCCTATCAAACTACCAACAGCCTTCTTCAATGAACTGGAACAAATAATTCTAAAATTCATATGGAACCACAAAAGACCCTGAATAGCCAAATCAATCCTGAGAAGGAGGAATAAAACAGGGAGAATTACACTCCCTGACTTCAAGCTCTACTACAAAGCCACAATAATCAAGACAATTTGGTATTGGCACAAAAACAGACCCACAGACCAGTGGAACAGAATAGAAAATCCAAACATTAACCCAAACATGTACAGTCAATTAATATTTGATAAAAGTGCCTTGGATATACAATGGGGAGATGACAGCCTCTTCAGCAGCTGGTGTGGGAAAACTGGACAACTACATGTAAGAGAATGAAGCTGGACTACTGTCTAGCCCCATACACAAAGGTAAACTCAAGGTGGATCAAAGACCTGAATGTAAGTCATGAAACCATAAAACTCTTAGAAAAAAACATAGGCAAAAATCTCTTGGACATAAACATGAGCAACTTCTTCATGAACATATCTCCCCGGGCAAGGGAAACAAAAGCAAAAATGAACAAGTGGGACTATATCAAGCTGAAAAGCTTCTATACAGCACAGGACACCATCAGTAGAACAAAAAGACATCCTACAGTATGGGAGAATATATTCATAAAAAACGTATCCAATAAGGGGTTGACATCCGAAATATATAAAGAACTCATGAACCTTAACAAACAAAAAGCAAATAATCCAATTAAGAAATGGGCAGAGAACATGAATAGACACTTCTCTAAAGAAGAAATTCAGATGGCCAACAGGCACATGAAAAGATGCTCCACATCGCTAATCATCAGAGAAATGCAGATTAAAGCCACAATGAGATATCACCTCACACCAGTGAGGATAGTCAACATCCAAAACACAAACAACAAATGTTGGCGAGGATGTGGAGAAAAGGGAACCCTCCTACACTGCTGGTGGGAATGCAAATTAGTTCAACCATTGTGGAAAGCAGTATGGAGGTTCCTCAAAAAACTCAAAATAGAAATACCATTTGACCCAGGAATTCCACTCCTAGGAATTTACCCTAAGACTGCAGCAGCCCAGTTGAAAAAGACATATGCACCCCTATGTTTATCGCAGCACTATTTACAATAGCCAAGAAATGGAAGCAACCTAAGTGTCCATCAGTAGATGAATGGATAAAGAAGATGTGGTACATATATACAATGGAATATTATTCAGCCATAAGAAGAAAACAAATCCTACCATTTGCAACAACATGGATGGAGCTAGAGGGTATTGTGCTCAGTGAAATAAGCGAAGCCGAAAAAGACAAGTATCAAATTATTTCACTCATATGTGGAGTATAAGAACAAAGGAAAAAACTGAAGGAACAGAACAGCCGCAGACTCACAGAACCCAAGAACGGACTAATAGTTACCAAAGGGAAAGGTACTGGGGAAGATGGGTGGCAAGGGAGGGATAAGAGGGAAAAAGGGGCATTATGATTAGCAGATGTAATGTTGGGGGCGCATGGGGAGGGCTGTACAGCTCAGAGAAGACAAGTAGTGATTCTATAGCATCTCACTACGCTGATGGACAGTGACTGTAATGGGGTTGGTGGGGGGGACCTGATGAAGGGGTAGTTTAATCACCATAATATTGCACATGTAATTGTAGATTAATGATCCAAAATAAATTTTAAAAAAGTACACTTATCTTCAAATACTGCCCAGGAAACTTCCTTACTCATACTCTTACTGTCCAGTGACTTCTCAGTAAATCAGAGCATATATGTGTCAACATCAACTATATGATATCCGTACCTGCACTCCAGCTAATTATAATGAGGTTCACTAGGGGTTATAGTGAATTTCCGTGAGATTATTCACACACCCCATTTACCAAATAATTATTCCAAAAAAAAATTAATATCTTTGTAAAATAAAATTTTAAAAACTAGATTTCTCTCAGTTTTGCTTAATTGGGATTCAAGGCAGTAATTTTTATTTAATCTACAATAAACTTATCACCATCCTACTTTCAAGTACAAAGACTGCCACTGGGTGGAAAGGAAGGTTTTTGTTTTTTTTTTTACCAATACCCCCATGGGTATGTACAGCTCAGCTATATCAGTTCCACTCATAAAGTCATAGCTGTTTGTCCCTAAGGTAATTAAATGTGTCTGTGGACTATAGTCCAAGGGTTATAAAGTTATCATTACCTCCCAATTTATAGGTGTTTGAAGAATATGAAAGGACAATGGACACATAAACTGTCAAGATATTTTTGGCAACAAATCAAGCCGTGCTTATAATAGAAACTGAAAGGGCTCTGACCTGGGTTCGAATCTCACTCTTCTACTTTTCAATCTATGCAGTTGTTCAACATCTCTGAATCTAAGATTATTTATTCATGTGCATGTGGAGAGGCTCTCTACTAATCTTGATGACCCAAACTCCTAATGTTGGCACATATCTAACTTTAAAGAGAGCAACGGTTTTCAAAATAATTTTGAAATGTCTGTTAAGAAACACATTTGTGACAAATGTAATTTTAAGAGATAAGGGTAGGATCTATAAAGATTTTAAATTTAGAAAGGGCTTGGTTGCTAAACAAGATTAGGATCAAGTTCTATCCTCAGTAACACAAGTACACTCTTGGGAGACAGAAGATAGGATTTCTAAGCAATGACAGTACAAAGTGCAGTTATCTTTTGAAATAAGGAAAATAAAATCTGAAGTCTTTAATAACTAGTTTTAATAAAGCAATTCATATGATTTATAATTAGAAGAGTTTTGTTAGGAATGAATTTTATGCTTAGCATTGAGACAGCTTGGTATCTTGAGATATCTGGTATTTCATATATTTCAAAGGGTTAAAAACATTTATTTGTTTACATTTTCATTGAGCCAATAGTTATTTATTAAAGGCCTTCTCTGTGACAAGCATGGGTTTGAGAATAGTCTACTTGTTATTTATGATACAGATTAAATTGAAGGGCAGTATTAAATTTGTAATAAACTAATAAACTAGCAGAGAGCTCCTAAGAGCTAAAGGATTTTATAATCTCTTAGAGTGAAAAAAAAATGTTAATGTTTCATTTATTTTAAGTCTCAAACTACTCTGCATTTCATAAGGAAATTAGACAAAGTATATATAAAGTACATATAATAAAGTATATATTTTATTGAGTGAGAAAGCAGGAGGGAAGAAAACATGGATGGCTTTAAAGGGGATGAGAAAGGAAAGAAGGGAAGGAGGGAAGGAAAGAGTACAACCATAACTCCAAATACCCCAATCTTGTGAATTGAAATAAGTATTGTTTAAAGTATATATATATATATATTTTTTTTAATCAGTAGCTATCTGTATATATGTCCACAGAAAGTCACAATTAAAACAGGCATTACCATTCTAAAACATATGTACAGAAAGTCAAATACTGAATGGAACATGTCTTCTTACAGCAGTGATTTAATTTATATGCTATCTGTCTTCCAGATATCAGGTTTCTCTTGATCCACCTAAATAATACACTACTTAGCATTTATTCTAGCCTTTTCTAAGTAGAAGCTTAAGGTTTTTTGAATTAATCATCTTACTGACTCTTACTGAACTCAGAGCAGGAGACAGCAATCAACCTGAGCCATCGGGACAGATGAACAGTGGAAATGCATAGAAAGTCAAGTTACACTGGCAATAATTTTCTCCCATTGTTTTGTCTCCTTGTTCTTCTGAAAAAGAACAGCAGGAGTTGTGGATTCTCAAAAATCAATGTCATAAAATTTAGCCAAATTGCTTTTTCTTACAGACAGACAGAACTGACACTTGGAATGGCAGTTCTACATTACTGTAAGGCTCTTATTTATCAAGACTAACTTAGTAACAGCAGGATGTACACTGCTATTATATAATGGTGTTTAATAGAAGAATTAGAAATGGGAAGTTTTCTAAATTAGCCCTGAGCTAACTAACAAACCAAAAATCTAGGTCACCTCACTGACCAGCTACCTTTCCCCTCTGACCGCTCCTGCGTGTGACTCAAGAGGAGTCATTTGTGACCAGCTATGTTCTGGAACCACACTGTTCACATTTTGGCACAGCCTAACATGGAGTTTTGTATGTTTATGATAATCTAATAAACTTAGTTCCTGGGGACCAAACCCTCACTTATCTTTGTATTCTGCAGGCCTATTAAGCATATAAGTGCTCAATAAATAAAGAATTAAGTAAGCAATGATCTCATGATTGCTTAAAACTGAGGTGCATGCATAAACCAACAAGGCTTAAAATGATGAGTTAGTGAAGCAAGAACTGTTCAAATACCTTAAACTCATCAACAAAGGTATGAAAAAATAAAGTCTTGGCTAGCTTTAAAAAAACATGGGATGTTAAAGAAAATTCTTGCTACATTAATTTTATTGTAATATTCTGCCATAACTCTCACTGTAGAAGTAATAATGCTATTTCAAATTTTATTTAAAGCATAAATACAAATACAAAGAGATAAAGGATACCTATAATCCTATGGACCAAATTGGTTTCATATTTTAGTATAAGTATTTAAAAATGTGTAAAGAATTGCATTATATATAGTTTTGTGACAAATTTTAATGTTAATATTTCTATCACTTTTTGTAAATATATGGGAGCACCATATTTTAAATTGTGTGCTAATTATGGAGGCACCACAATTTTAAATAGCATGCATAATTTTAAATGTGTGCAAATGTAATGTAATGCAAATTCCCCAAATACCTGACTATTATCAACAACTCATTGATGAGCATCCTTACACAATCATCTTTGCCCACTTCTCTAATTATTACCTGAGGACAATGTCTGGAGGAGAAATTGCTACATTTAAAGAGTACACATATGTTTTTAAGACTTTCACATGGAGTGTTAAAATTACCTTTGTAAGTGTATCCAATTTATAGTCTATCAAGAAAATATATGTGAGTCCATTTCCTAACCCCTTACTTACCCTTGGTATTACTAATCATTCTAACATTTTCAGTAAATTTTCAAATTCATCTCAAAGAGTACTCATAGATAAGCTTATTCCCTTGATTTCTTTTCTAATTTGGAAAAAGACAATACTGGCAGAATTCAACATTTATTTTTAATCCGAGATATGTGTTACATGATGAGTTTCACTTACAATGACATAACCCGTATTTGTACAGCTGTATAGTAGGGAAAGGGCAATAAATTTTAAGGCCAAAGTTGTTGAACCTAGAAACACTTTCTAGAGTACTTAAGTATTGTAGTAACAGTGGCTTAATGGAAGGATGTTTTTCCATACCAATTAAAATAGTGATTATCTTGATACACACAGTGATTAATTTTCCATTGTAAAAAGGGGAAAAAACCCACTTTCCAGTTTATTTTACTGCTTTTGACCGTATTAGAACAGTAAGACATTCCATTGCAAATACTCCAAATAGATAATCAGATACATCTCTGGTTATCTTGCCTTCATAAACATTTCCTGGTGATTTTGCTAACTATAATCTAATAATGTAACTCTCTGAATCTTACTCCAACAGAAATTCCAGATTATTTGCATTCCAGACAAAGAGCTAATTGTCAGATTGACAGTCATCTAGCTTCTATAATCAAGTTCCTACCATTTAAGTTGAAACAAGTTATTTATGAGAAAGATAATCTAATAACAAGACTGAAAAGCCACTCTGCTATGTATACTAAGCTCTTCCCAAATATCAAATCATCAGACCTGTAATGACTTAAATTCCTATAAAATCCTTACATAGGATAATGGTTTGAGAGCATGAAAAATACATAGTCCTTTCATGCGTTTTTTAAAAATTTAGGTTAGTTTAAATCCTTTTTTTAAAAACAAAGGCATGAAAAATAAATAACTACAGAAATAAATAGATTGCTTTATGTTCTAATCTTGATCGTCTATACTAATGAAAATGAGATGAGGTACAAATCATCGGATATGGAAAACCCAGAAATCCACACATGCATTCAGAATTTATTCAGAAACCTGTTTGAAAATACTTGTGACCACATCAGTCCTATTTTTTCCAGGTGATCCTGAAGTTGGGTTCAAGACAAAGTTTAGCAGATACTCTAACTTAACACACAGCTATGCACTCCAGGAAAAAAAATGGTATCTTACTTCAGTTGAGTATTTAATGGTGCTAGGCAATTTTTATTATGTGGAAATAAAATTATGAGCACCATGCTTTAAGTATTGAAATAAAAAATGCCAACCCCCATATTGTTTGATTCAGCCCTAGGTGAAAACAAAATTAAAAACTGAAACAGACAAACTGCACCATATTTCAAATAAGTACCACAGCCCTGTTGAATCTAGGGGAGAAGGTGGTGGGGGGGACTAAATAAGTGACTTTTGAACACAGGATTAGGCAAATAAGACAAAACTAAAGAGATGTTAAAAATATAATTTAAAGGCTTACAGTCTTTTTTCTTTTCTTTTCTTCCTCCACAGAGGCAAAGTTAGCAATTTTGAAACTACTTTCTAAATATTTTCTAGGACTGAACAAATATGCAATACACTGTGAGTAATGGGAGGAGTCATGTTTCTCACTGTTGTAAGGGAGTTACATAGATAAAAATGGAGAAGGATATAATGAACACTGTGGTGTTGGACTGGAAATGGAGGTATCGGTGTGAAATCATAGATTTAATATGTAGAGGTATCTGGTTATACATATGGATACAGATATGTGTGATATGTGTATTACATAGATATTTATATAGGTAAGTACGTATATACATATACTTTTTACCCAAATCTGTCTGCTGAAAGAACATAGAAACAGAAACTCCTCAGTAACAACAAGCATACGTACCAGGCCCACCCCAAACTCTGGTTTCTAAATACCTTTTTCTACTGAAAGGAACCAGAGATCTGTAGAAAAGCCGATAATTTCAAAGCTAAGGAAAGTCAAGACAGTGCTCAAGGAATGATAGGGACATGTCAAAATGACACTAGGTGAAGGGGAAAAAAATTAGCAAGAACGTTTGATGTCTTGACCTAGGTAATGGTTACATGAGCATATACATATGTCAAAATGCATTAAGCTGTACAGCAAGATCCGTGCATTTTATCACACATACCTCAATAAAAAATAAAATAAATAAAATGGAACCAAGTAGAAGGAACTTCTACTGTCCAAATCTGGGACAGCACGAGCATCAGAATAATTATATTAACTAACAATATTAAGAGATTATACTCTACTAAAGAATCCATGAATCTATACAGAATCAAACAAGCAAATAAATAAGAAACAGACCCACAAATATAGACAACAGACTATTGATTACCATAGGGAAGGGGGTGAGGGAATGGGTAAAACAGGTGAAGGGAATAAACGGGTACAAAAAGCAAATTGTAAAGTAAGTTTGTCATAGGAATGGAACTACAATACAGAGAATATAACCAATAATACTGTAATAGCTTGGAATGGTAATGTGGTACAACACACTTAAAATGGCAAGCATCTAGAAATGTATATAATTACTGAGTCACTATATTATACATCTGAAACCAATATAATATTGAATAGCAACTCTATTCCAATAAAAAAAATAAAGAAGTAAACAGAGAAGGAACACTCTTCTATATAATAAAAAGACAAATAATAAATGAAGAAGAAATGATCATCTCTAGTAACCATTATAATAGTATCTAATCCAGGCAGGAATCAACAATGAATTCTAACTATTGAGGAAAAAATTGAGGAATGACAAGATATTTATATGATCTCAAAGTGTCACCCCGTATATGTTACTTCTGAATTACAAAAGGGAAAAACATAATTTTACAATGGAGAAAGATGGCAGGCATCACTTTAACCAAATGATCAAAGTTAAATTATACAGCTGCATGTGCCTCCAGATTCAAAAACTCAGAATCACTTCTGTACTATTCCTGCCAAAATTGTATGACCTGAATCTCCCCACAAGGAAACATGAAACTCAAATTAAAGGATAGTACAGAGCAACTGGCCTGTATTCTTCAAAACCATCAATGCCATGAAATACAATGAAAGTCTCAGAAATTGTTCCAGTTTAAAAAACATGACAACTAATTGCAAAACAACTTATTTTTTACTTTCTACCATAATCCCTTTAATGCACTATATTGTAAGGTTCACTGTACTTTCAACCTTCTCCATGTTCTTTCATGTCACCGTGCCTTTGAACATGCTGCTCACTCCACCATCAACCCCTAATTACCCGGTCATCCTTCAAGACAAAGTTGTGTTACTTCTTGCATGGAATTTTCTCTCTCTCCCTCAACACTACACTCTCTTCTCCCCCAAAAGGTCATTCTTCCTTCTTCTGTCTCATTTCTCATTGCCCACACTTCTTCCTCTTTTACACTGTATTTTAGTTAATGCATTTTATACTATTGTCTCCCATTAGACTGCTTTTAAAATGTTACCCAGCCATTATTTTTTACTGACCTCCAGAGCATAGGAAGAGGTTTAGCACAAACATTGCTTTTAATAATTAATTTTGAACAAATGGATAATAAAAAAGCAACAAATAATACAGAAAATACAAAGACTTATAAAATTCCAAAAGAGAGTGGAATCACTAGCCACTTGCTTATCCAGATCATGAAGGAAGTAATAACTGATTTGAGCACGAAGAATGAAGAGGATGTGATTTAAAATGATGGTGGGGGATTATAATAGATAACAAGAAACAGAACCAAGACCCAGGAGCCTAAGTGTGGTGGCCACAGAATGCACTGCAGACCTCCAACTATAAAGACCATTACAGGCCAAGGGCCTCCAGCTGCTGCCTCTGAAATGCATCGCAGCGTCTGAGCTATGGCCACACCTCTCACGCCCTTCTTCCAGGCAATGACGAAGGACAGAGGTGATACTGAGGCAGACCCATTCCTAGGAAACATCAGACTCCTCTGCTGGCTGATTTTGGCTTGAGGATTCCTATATGGCTTTACCTAACCAGGGTGGGATGCTTCCATCCAAACTCCATCTCTCGTCTTCACTTAGGGTCAAGCTTGTATCATAACCTGAGGTTTCACTCAGCCGCATCTAGCTTCCATCTGGTTTCTCTTACATGGGCATTTCCTAAAATCCTTAAACATCTAATCCCATTTTACCATTGGCTTTTTGGAAGACCAAGACTAACACCCAGAGTATAGAGTATATATATGAGTAAGCAGTGGGAATTAAAGCTGGAGGAGCAAATTGGAACTTTATCACTGAAGACAACTAATCAATTCAATACTTTGCCTCCAGGCAGGATAAATCTTAATTTCTAATGTGAATAAAACTGTCTATGTAGTATTTAAAGTTCACCAGTGACGGGGATTTCATAACTTCCTTTTGTGAATTGTTTCATAGCTTAATCATCTTTCACATCCGGCTTAGATCTATACTAAATCCTTTGTTGTGATTTAAGGTCATCTCTTCCAGTTCAACCTTCAATAGATTACAGCCAACCATGGACATACCAATTAACTATTGATTATCTCAATTAACAATTAAGTATCTCACTCATAATTGGAAATCCCTCTACAATTTTCTCTATCCATGGTCTTACAGAGCCCTGGACACATTTACTATTTGGTACAAAATTACGTCTCACTAATCTAATCTAATCATGCAATAACTGCTCTTTATATACTGAAAAAAAAAAAGACTCCCCACTTGTAGGCAGAAAAATAAAGGTTTACATGTTTACGTCAGAGAGGTTTTTATGATTGCTAATAGAAAATAAATCATTTTTTCTAAAATCTTTCAAATATTCTGCCTTCCATCAGCAAAGTTAAAAACTCAATCTTCAATTATTTAGATTAAACATAGTATTTTATCCAATTTAAAATAAAGGATGTATTTTTTTACTGCCAAAGGTTTGAAACAAAGAGGGAACATATGTGGGAAATACTGTTATCTTTCCAGATCTCTGCTTGAATAAAGTAAAGGCATTTGTCTGACCGTGATAAGCACATTGTCTGGTCCAGATTCTCCAAGTGTGCAAAGCGACATGAAAAGCTGCAACAGCAAGACTTACCCATCTGCATAGAGCTTCAAAGATGGTGATGTACTTACCTAAAACAGAAGGAGAGATGACATTAGTGACATTCATCAAGGCTAGATACAGAGTGAAAAACACATTCTAGAAGGCATGCAGAGCATCTGTTCCCCTCACCACTGCCAGACCCAGCTTTTGTTTATAACACAACAGGCCAGATGGTGGTGTCTCACTGTCCAAGTTGACTCTGAATACACTTCATAGGATCTACTCAATAAATGCTGAAAAAGACTGTAACATCAACTAGCCAAGCACTAGGATAGCAAATAGTATCTATTAGGGATTTACAGAGGGGTGTGGGAGAGCAGGTTGGGAGGGAGGGAGATGGGGATTGAGGGATATTATGTTTAGTACACATTGTATGGGGGGGTCACAGGGAAAACCGTGTAGCACAGAGAAGGCAAACAGTGAATCTGTGGCATATCAGGTGTTTACTTGCCTGACAAGCCCAGTGAAATAAGCTTTATGTGCATTTTCTCAGTTAATCTTCAGAAAATGGAGGGGAAGTAAGTACTACTATTATCTCCATTGTAGAGATGAAATAAGTGAGGCACAGAGAAGTTCATTAACTTGTTCCACGTCACAAGAGCTAAAAAGTATTGGAGCTCAGATTTTCCTAGGTCCTCTGATTCTAGATCACACTCTTCATGACATACTGCCAAAACCCAATGGGAAAGATAGATACCAGCAATAGTACTTTGTCAAATAATAAATTATTTAAAAAGTAGAACTGATTACAATTTAAAACTTGGAAGAATGAACAATGCCTAGTTCATAGCAACTGCTCAATAATATTTGTAAATTGGATAAATAACAAAAATGACCATTACTGATATTTAATAAATGTACTAAGATTTTACCCCAACAACAAATATTTGCACAACAAAGCACCCTAATGTACAGGTTATTTCTTCCTGCAGATGTCCCTGTACCAGTGTTTTCTTATGCTGAGCAGAGATGAGAACTGATTGTCAAGTGAGAAAGATGAGGGATGGACCTGGAACAAATGGCCAGGAAGCTACAAGAAAAGGATGGAGTTGTCAAATCCTCAAATGGCATCTTGGTCTAGATGTGATGAAATCCTTCAATTGTTCAAGAGGCAGTCAACAAACACCATTCAGCATCTCAGTGGTCTTCAGGATTTTGGCTGCTCTCATAGAGAGATTCAGCAATATGTTAAAGGAAGAAGTAGGTACAGGCAGAACAGAAAAAAGGGGACCAGGTATTTGAAAGAAGGTGGTAAATTGAAAAACAAACATTAGAATTACCTGGGGCCTCAAATTCATGAAGAAATAACCATCAGGTTATCTCACATATTAATATCATGATATAGTCAAAGACTTCATTTTAAAAATAATTAACACCCAGAGTAAAATGTCCTTTAGAAATGCAAGTCTCAGCTTCCATGAGTCGCACAAATGTCCAGTCTTACCAAAAAACTCTTAATTGTAATATGTTATATGAAAAATCCTTTTCGTATAGATGTTTTCCACTGTTTTTCTCAGCATTATTTACAGATATGAGTTGTGTATTTAATGTGGTTATTAAAGTTAAGCTCCCCCCTCATTAAAAAAAAAGTGATAGACCTTTAAAAATATATTAAGAAGTTTTGTTTATTTCTTTCAAGGTCATGTTGGATTAACATAAAAAAGTAGTCATAAGGGAGTAGGGGCTCAAGATGGAGGCATGAGTAAGGCAGCAGAAATCTCCTCCCAAAACCATAAAGATTTTTGGAAATAAAACAAATACAACTACTCCTAAAAGAGAGACCAGAAGATACAGTACAACAGCCAGGCTACATCTGCATCTGCAAGAACTCAGCACCTCACAAAAAGGGTAAGACACGAAGCCATGACCCAGCGGGACCCAAGCACTCCCCCCAACCCCAGCTCACCAGCGGGAGGAAAAGAATCAGAGTGGGAAGGGAGTGGAAGCACAGGACTGCTAAATAACCAGCCCTAGTAATCTGCACTGGGAGCACAGACACACACTGCATGGTGTACTGGATATTAGAGAAACGGAAAAGTAAAATCTGAGACGGAGACGGGAAGTGAGTCCCCACAACCAGCTCCCCTGGGACAAAAGAAAAGAGGGTGCTTTTTAAAAGTCTTAAAGGGACAAGAGCTTATCAGCAGGACAAAATCGTCCTGACCCCAAAGCACCTCACGGCGATAAGCACCTGCCATTCATTTCCTCTGGCCAGAGCTACAAAAAGGCGGCTGACCCACCACAGCTGCAGAGCAGCCAGGGAACAGCCCCACCCACAGTAACCACACAGGCTTCTCCCAGCACACAGCTAACCGGGACAGACCCAGAGGCTGCCGCTGGCTTGAAATTGCCTGGTACAGGCAGAGGAAGCCGGAGCAAGGTCTGGAAGGCACGAAGGGGCGCTGTTCTCGCAGGAGAACATACCTGGCATGGCTGCCACCACCTGCAGGGCTCCAGCCTATCCCGAGGGGTGTCCTGCCCACGGCAGCTCAGGGGATTATCACAGAGACTGATCCCAGTGTGCGGGTAAATGGCACAAGGAGCGGAACCCAGAGCAAGGGTTCAGAAGGCAAGAACGGCACTGTTCTCTCAGGAGAACACACCCCATGCAGCTGCGACACCCTGCAGGGCTCCAGGCTTTCCCGAGGGCCACCCCATCCATGGCAGCTCAGGAGATTATCCCAGAGTCTCTTCCCTGTCTGCGGGTAACCGACACAGGCAGTGGAGAAGGGCAAGGCAACCAGCAAGCAGGAAGGGTTGTTGTTCTCCCAGCTGACACACACGTCACCTGCCTGCAACCACTTCTAATGCCATGAGAAGGCAGAAGAATCTGGTACAGTCAAAAATCACTCAGACAACCTCAGAGAGAGGGCCTGGTGCAATAGATATAACCAATCTTCCTGAAAAAGAATTCAAAACAAAAGTCATAACCATGCTGGTGGACCTGCAGAGAAATATGCAAGAGCTAAGGGATGAAGTCCAGAGGGAGACAACAGAAATGAAACAATCGAAAGAAGGTCTTAAGAGCAGACTGGACGAGGTGCAAGACACGGTTAATGGAATAGAAATCAGAGAACAGGAATACAGAGAAGCTGAGGCAGAGAGAGATAAAAGGATCCCTAGGATAAAAGAATATTAAGAGAACTGTGTGACCAATCCAAATGGAACAATAATTGCATTATAGGGGTACCAGAAGAATAAGAGAGAGAAAATGGGATAGAAAGTATCTTTGAAGAAATATTGCTGAAAACTTCCCCAAGCTGGAGAAGAAAATAGTCTCTCAGACCATGGAAGCCCACAGATCTCCCAACACAAGGAACCCAAGGAAGACAACACCAAGACACATAATAATTAAAATGGCAAAGATCAAAGATAAGGACAGAGTATTAAAGGCAGCTAGAGAGAGGAAAAAGATCACCTACAAAGGAAAACCCAACAGGCTATCAACAGACTTCTCAACAGAAACCTTACAGGCCAGAAGAGAATGGCATGCTATATTTAATGCAATGAAACAGAAGGACCTTGAACCAAGAATACTGTATCCAGCACAATTATCATTGAAATTTGAAGGAGGGATTAAACAATTCCTAGACAAGTAAAAGTTGAGGGAATTTGCCTCCCACAAACCACCTCTACAGAATATTTTAAAGGGACTGCTCTAGATGGAAGCACTCCTAAGGCTAAATAGATGTCACCAGAGAAAATAAAATAATAGCAAAGAAAGCAGACCAACCAAATACTAACTAAAGGTAAAAAATAAAATCAACTATCCACAAAAGTAGTCAAAGGAAACACAAAAGAGTACAGAATAAAACACCTAACATGTAAAGAATGGAGGAGGAAGAATAAGAAGGGGGAGAATAAAGAATCATCAGACTGTGTTTATAATAGCGTAATAAGAGAGTTAAGTTAGACAGTTAGATAGTAAAGAATCTACCCTTGAACTTTTGGTAACCACGAATCCAAAGCCTGCAATGGCAATAAGGACATATCTATCGATAATCACCCTAAATGTAAATGGACTGAATTCACCAATCAAAAGAAAAGACACAGAGTAACAGAATGGGTAAAAAAGTAGGACCCATCTATATGCTTCTTACAAGAGACTCATCTCAAACCCAAAGGCATACACAGACTTAAAGTGAAGGGATGGAATAATATATTTCATGCAAACAATAGGGGGAAAAAAGCAGGTGTTGCAGTACTTGTACCAGACAAAACAGACTTCAAAACAAAGAAAGGTACAAGAGATAAAGAAGGACATTATATAATGATAAAGGGGTCAGTCCAACAGGAGGATATAACCATTATAAATATATATCCACCCAACACAGGAGCGCTGACATATGTGAAACAAATACTAACAGAATTAAAGGAGGAAATAGAATGCAATGCATTCATTCTAGGAGACTTCAACACACCACTCACTCCAAAGGACAGATCAACCAGACAGAAAATAAGTAAGGACACAGAGGCACTGAACAACACACTAGAACAGAAGGACCTAACAGATATCTACAGAACGCTACACCCAAAAACAACAGGATACACATTCTTCCAAGTGCACATGGAACATTTTCCAGAATAGACCACATACTAGGCCACAAAAAGAGCCTCAGTAAATTCAGAAAGATTGAAATTCTACCAATTTCTCAGATCATAAAGATATAAAACTAGAAATAAATTGTACAACGAAAATAAAAAGGCTCACAAACACATGGAGGCTTAACAACATGCTCCTAAATAATCAATGGATCAATGACCAAATAAAAACAGAGATCAAGCAATATATGGAGACATATGACAAAAACAGCACAAAGCCCCAATGTCTACGGGACGCAGCAAAGGCAGTTCTAAGAGGAAGGTATATAGCAATCTAGGCCTATTTAAAGAAGGAAGAAGAATCCCAAATGAATAGTCTAAAGTCACGATTATTGAAACTGGAAAAAGAAGAGCAAATGAGGCCCAAAGTCACCACAAGGAGGGACACAATAAAGATCAGAGAAGAAATAAATAAAATTGAGAATAAAACAATAGAAAAAATCAATGAAACCAAGAGCTGGTCCTTTGAGAAAATAAACAAAATTGATCAACCCCTATCCAGACATATTAAGAGAAAAAGAGAATCCACACATATAAACAGAATCAAAAGTGAGAAAGGAAAAACCATGACAGACACCACAGAAATACAAAGAATCATTAGAGAATACTATGAAAATCTACATGCTAACAAACTGAATAATCTAGAAGAAATGGACAACTTCCTAGAAAAATACAACCTTCCAAGACTGACCAAGGAAGAAACAGAAAATCTAAACAGACCAATTACCAGCAACGAAATTGAATCAGTCATCAAAAAACTATCCAAGAACAAAACTGCCAGCCAGATGGATTCACCGCTGAAATTTATCAGACATATAGAGAAGAGAGAATACCCATTCTCCTTAAAGTTTTCCAAAAAATAAAAGTGGAGGGAATACTTCCAAACTCATTCTATGAAGCCAGCTTCACTCTAATACCAAAACCAGGCAAAGATCCCACAAAAAAAGAAAATTACAGACCAATATCCCTGATGAACATAGATGCAAAAATACTCAACAAAATATTAGCAAAACGAATTCAAAAATACAACAAGAGGATCATATACCATGATCAAGTGGGATTCATTTCAGCGATGCAAGCATGGTACAACATTCAAAAATCCATCAACATCATCCACCACATCAATAAAAAGAACAAAAACCACATGATTATCTCCATAGATGCTGAAGAAGCATTCAACAAAATTCAACATCCATTCATGATAAACTCTCAGCAAAATGGGTATAGAGGGCAAGTAATAAAGGCCATATATGAGAAACCTACAGCTAACATCATACTTAACAGCGAGAAGCTGAAAGCTTATCACCTAAGATCAGGAACAAGACAGGGATGCCCTCTCTCCCCACTGTTATTCAACATAGTACTGGAGGTCCTAGCCATGGCAATCAGACAAAACAAAGACATACAAGGCATCCAGATTGGCAAGGAAGAAGTTAAACAGTTTGCAGATGACATGATATTGTGCATAAAAAACCCTAAAGAATCCACTCCAAAACTACTAGAACTAATATCTGAATTCAGCAAAGTTGCAGGGTACAAAATTAATACATAGAAATCTGTTGCATTCCTATACACTTAACAATGAACTGACAGAAGGAGAAATCAGAAAAACGATTCCATTCACAACTGCATCAAAAAGAATAAAATACCTAGGAATAAACCTCACCAAGGAAGTGAAAGACCTACACCCTGAAAATTACCAGACACTCTTAAGAGAAATTAAAGAGAACACTAACAAATAGAAACTCATTCCATGCTCTAGGCTAGGAAGAATTAATATTGCCAAAATGGCCATCCTGCCTAAAGCAATCTACAGATTCAATGCAATCACTATCAAAATACCAACAGCATTCTTCAACAAACTGGAACAAATAGTTCTAAAATTCATATGGAACCACAAAAGACCCCAAATAGCCAAAGCAATCCTGAGAAGGAAGAATAAAGCAGGGGGAATTATGCACCCTGACTTCAAGCTCTACTACAAAGCCACAGTAATCAAGACAATTTGGTACTGGCACAAGAACAGACCCACACACCAGTGGAACAGAATAGAAAGTCCAGATATTAACCCAAACATATATGGTCAATAAATATATGATAAAGGAGCCATGGATATACAATGAGGAAATGACAGCCTCTTCAACAGCTGGTGTTGGCAAAACTGGACAGCTACATGTAAGAGAATGAAACTGGATCATTGTCTAACCCCATAGACAAAGACCTGAATGTAAGTCATGAAACCATAAAGCTCTTAGAAAAAAACATAGGCAAAAATCTCTCAGACATAAACATGAGCAACTTCTTCATGAACATATCTCCCCAGGCAAGGGAAACAAAAGCAAAAATGAACAAGTGGGACTATATGAAGCTGAAAAGCTTCTGTACAGCAAAGGACACCATCAGTAGAACAAAAAGACATCCTACAGTATGGGAGAATATATTCATAAATGACATATCTGATAAGGGGTTGACATCCAAAATATATAAAGAGTTCATGCACCCTAACAAACCAAAAGCAAATAATCCAATTAAAAATTGGGCAGAAGATCTGGACAATCACTTCTCCAAAGAAGAAATTCAGATGGCCAACAGGCACATGAAAAGATGCTCCACATCGCTAATCATCAGAGAAATGCAAAAAATGCAAATTAAAACCCCAATGAGATATCACCTCACACCAGTGAGAACGGCCAACATCCAAAAGACAAAGAACAAATGTTGGTGAGGATGTGGAGAAAGGGGAACCCTCCTACATTGCTGGTGGGAATGTAAACTAGTTCAACCATTGTTGAAAGCAGTATGGAGGTTCCTCAAAAAACTCAAAATAGAAATACCATTTGACCCAGGAAT
This sequence comes from Smutsia gigantea, assembly GCA_032199065.1. Lineage (NCBI taxonomy): Eukaryota > Metazoa > Chordata > Mammalia > Pholidota > Manidae > Smutsia > Smutsia gigantea. The sequence goes on from JAVSCE010018790.1 coordinate 230,570, forward strand.
TCCACTCCTAGGAATTTACTCTAAGAACACAGCAGCCCAGTTTGAAAAAGACATATGCACCCCTATGTTTATCGCAGCACTATTTACAATAGCCAAAACATGGAAGCAATCTAATTGTCCATCAGTTGATGAAAGGATAAAGAAAATGTTGTACATATACACAATGGAATATTATTCAGTCATAAGAAGAAAACAAATCCTACCATTTGCAACAACATGGATGGAGCTAGAGGGTATTATGCTCAGTGAAATAAGCCATGCTGAGAAAGACAAGTATCAAATGTTTTCACTCATCTGTGGAGTATAAGAACAAAGAAAAAAACTGAAGGAACAAAACAGCAGCAGACTCACAGAACCCAAGAATGGACTAACAGTTACCAAAGGAAAGGGACTGGGGAGGATGGGTGGGAAGGGAGGTATAAGGGGAAAAAAGGGGGCATTATGACATTATCTTGGAGGGGGAGGGGCCCAGGGAGGGCTGTACAACACAGAGAAGACAAGTAGTGATTCTATAGCATCTCACTACACTGATGGACAGTGACTGTAATGGGGTATGTGGTGGGGACTGGATGATGGGGGGAGTCTAGTAAACATTTTGTTGCTGATGTTATTGTAGATTAATGATACTAAAATTATAAAAAAGTAGTCATAAGGAAAACAAAACAGAATAAACAAAATAGCAGTAGACTCAGAGACACTGAGAAGTGACTGGTGGTTACCATGGTCTGGGGGTTGAGGTGGGTGGCTGGGGAGGGTGAGGGGTATAAAGGGGCACAAAAATTCTCAATCATAGTATAAGTTGTTTATGGGGGTAGTAGTACGGCATGGAGAATATAGCCAATCATTCTGTAACATCTTTCTTTGTTGACAGATAGTAACCGCACTAGTTGGCATGAGGATTTAATAATATGGATAACTGCTGAACCACTGTGTTGTATACATTGAAGATATAGGACTGCATATCAACTTCAGTTTTTAAAACATAGCCATAAGTATCTGTAAATTTTAGTAATTTTATTTTGGATTCACTGTTCATCTTTGAAGATAAGTGGACTCAATGTACAAAACTTTAATTATGAAGCAGTTAAAAAAAATACATTTGGTTCCATTTTGATAGATTCTGGGAGGGTCCACAGACTACAGTTGTTGGCCTGTAAGTGAAAAGTAGTTTTCCTTTATCCACTTCCTTGAGATGACACTGAGGTTTTGGTAACATCTTCATCCACTTTGCTGCCTTAAATGTTGAAATGTTGAAAGACATAACTCAAATGTCTATAGCATTTAAATTTATACTCAGAGGGAAAAGAGGTTAAGACTTCAGAGGGGAGTCATTCTGTCCCTTCTGAAGGGAATGACTCTTAGATTTTCTTCATATTAGATTTAGGAAGAAATCTTTCTAGCACTAAATTGTGGCACAATTCTTCACCCCTGTCCAACTCTAACCTCCATTTCCAAACCTTTTTTGTCATTCAACAGTTGCTTTTTTAAAAAAATGCGTTATCTTATTGGAAATCCAGTCACTTTATTTACAAACTCCTGTTAACTCAGTGTATTTATTCTTATATAAAATAGGTTCAGGTCTGAAGAATGACTTATATGCCAGATTGGCATTCTTTGCTGGGAAGATGGTTTAGTAAATTTGCAGTGCAGTCATTATTCATGATTTATGCCATGTCTATACTGGGACTGCAGTGAGCCCTTGTTCTTAAAAGGAATTTTTAGAAAATCTTCTTAGACAACTTATACTAATTAAACATAAATTACATGGGAGAGACATCAAATGCTACAGAAACTTAAAGAAATGAGAGAAAGATGTCTCAGCTGCTGTGTGGGATTACAGCAGTATGCTGTAACCAGGTGGGAAACCATCTGGACAGCTTTTGGATGTCCAGTATAAATGCCCAGCTGGCACATGCTCTTCTCATCAGAGTCCAGAGGAAAGGATCCGGCACAGAGATTTCAGGGTTAGTGTGGGGGCTGATTCAGAACCAAGACAAACGCTTGGAAGGGGCAATGAATCTACACTGGTTATTTTTTTAATTGAAGTATAGTTGATGTAACTGTATTACATTGATTCAGGTTACAGTGTTTTTTTGAGAATCAGGATCAAAGAGTGCTCTGCAGTCCTATGACCGCTTGTCCTACAAATCACAGACTGACAATTGACTCTAACAAGTAACATACATAACAATCTACTTCTAAAAGATGTTCATCAAACATTACTACTAGTGAATTTGCCAAAGGATGTTCACTTACTCATTCTGTAACTACTTGCAAAGAATCAGCTCTGTCTCAGGGAAGCATGCAGACATGCTCTCAGTCACATTATTTTCAAACTGTATTAAAGCCATGCCCCCAGTCATGCACATTTGAGCTATGTTGATTTATATGTAATCCAATGTCGGCCAACTGGAAATCTCCAGGGTCTCCAACCTTCTAGGATCATCTTTTCCTTCAAAATTCAGTGAATAGATCAAATCCTTTCTCGTATTTATTGCAGAACTGAAACATCTAGGTTCCATAATGTCCCAGTATTTTTGAAAAACAAAACAAGTCTGACTCAAGGATCATCTCCTATAGGACGAGTCTTTTACTGACTGCTACCCTAACCCCACTTCTCACTCTTAGGTGCCTTCTCTATTCTGAGCCCTTTACAGTATATTACAACGGCTCCTTAAAGGCAGGGACTGTATCCTTTATTGTTATATCACCAAATGTCATTACTGGGTATAAACACATGTGGGTATGTGTTACATCTATTGGGACATTAGTGGCCCCGCAGATTAACCATTCGGGCCAATGTCAGCCTCACTCTTTGTGCTCTAATCACTCTCTCATCATATGTATTGGATCTTGATGTCCTTTCAGATGAATTGCATAGACTGGGGACATATTTGTGAACAGCATATATTTGATTTCATTCTTGTTAAACTGATTTCATTCACTGTTTGATTTTTCTCAAAGTCATTCAACTCAAAGTGTAGAATCATTATGTCAGGAACCATTAAGTACTAACACATTTAGTTACTGTCTTTAAAATAGGAAAATTAAGTATGGCTTATATGTACATAAGAAGACTGAACTAATTTTACAAATGGCCAACATTCACTCATTACTATGGGCATGGTGCTTTACATGCTTAATGCATTTTATCCTCCCAACAACCCAAGAGGCAGTAGAGGGTGGCAGACAGGCCACCCACAAATACACTGCTTTGGCATAAGGATTATTTTGAGCTAAAGGCACCTGAAATCAGCAGAAAGCACACTCACACCTCTGTTTTCTTCCAGAAAGCAGGAGATAAAACTCATATATGGGAGATACCTTCCCCATACCAGGAGGAAATAAACATTCTTATCAGTAGACATGAGCTGAGTCTGAGAGAATTTGGTATAAACAGACCCTGTTAAAATAATCCTTGTCTTCCCTTAGTCTCCTTATATACTTTAGCTACTTTTCCACAATTGTTTCTCTTTGTTCAACCCAGTATAAACGCATTCATGTTTTGTCACTTCTTTGGGTCTTTATTTTCTGACAAGGGCTCCCATGGCATGTAAAATTTGTATTAAATAAATGTGTATGTTTGTCTCCTAATAATCTGTCTCATGTTGTTTTAATTCTCAGGCACAGGAGGAGACCCTAAGAGGGTAGAGGTAAAGTTTTGCCTCTCCTACAGTGGGTACATCTGGGAAATGAGAGGCTTAAAGTGAATCATCTGAGATCATACAGTCGACAGTGGTAGAGTCAGGCCATTTGTCCAGTCTCAGTGCGTAACTGCAAATCCCTACTTCATTTAATCAATACATTCAACAAATGTCCACTCAATGCCTACTATGTACCAGGTGCTTGTTCTAGGGATATATCAGTGACTGACAAATCCTGACCTACAGGAAGCTTACATTCTAGTGCAGTGACACAGATAATACATAATAGCAAAATATGTAAATAATTTATATAGATTAATGAAGGAGATGAGTGCTATGGAATAAATCAAGTGGGAAAACAGAGGTAGAGAATGGTGGTAAGGGCAGGGGGTAGTATGCAGTAGTAAATAGGGATGGTCAGGGTATGCTTCACTGAAAAACTACATCTGAGCAATGATTTGAAGAAGTTATACTCGAGTACAATTATTTGGTGAGAAACAGTAGAAACTGAGGATGCAGTAGAAAAATAACAATTGAGGAAAGGACTCAAGCTCTTGGCTTGTATCTTTTTTTTTTTCTTAAAAGGTGATTTAGAATTGATGGATTTCTTTCTTTTTTTTTAATTTATTTTATTATCATTAATCTACAATTACATGTGCATTGGCTTGTATCTTTTTAAAAGCATTTGTCCCACAGCCTTACACTTTAGCTAAGCTTGCACATGTGTTCTTTCTTCTGTTACTCTGTAAGTTCCTTGACTGGGATAACTATGCTCTATACATCTTTGTATCCCTCCACAATACTTAGAGGAGTGGCTGTCACAACAAAGATTTAAGGAATGAATATCTAATTGAAAGAGTTAAAACATAAAATAATTAAGAAATCTGAAAAAAAAGGAGTGATCAAATCAATAGTTACAATCGTCAGTATGCAAAGCCAGAAACAGATCTAGTCTGGAAAAGAAATTCATGGAAGAGCTTTTTGTAATGACGGCAGACACAACTGAGATAACACATTCTGGTATAGAATTAAAGTCGTTTTTGTTAATCTTGGGGCTACGGGACTTGAGTGAAAAGGCCCTCCTGAATTGGAGTAATGTGGGGTGAATTTAAATTAGATGCCATATTTAGCAAGTTTAATGAAGTGTATTCATTCAATCATTACTTAGTATAAGCCTTATGTGTACTAGACACTGGAGATAAATCATTTAATATAATAGTGCCCAAAATTATGGGTTTACCTTCTAAAAGAGGAGATAACCATTAAGCAAGAACTTATGTAACTAATTAATTATCATTGTGTTAAGTGTCAGAAAGGAGGGATACAGTGGGCTAAGAAGTGGGTAACAAAGGGACTTCATCTCCTCTGGGGCATCAGCAAAGTGAACCTAAGACCTGAAGGGCAATATGTGGAGGTGAGGGAGGAAAAATGGGAACTTCCTGTATTCTAGGTACTAAATTCAATGAGTGACTATTTATCAAGTGTTACTATATTCCTGCACTCTATGCACCCAACACATAACACCTCATTTAATCTTCATGACAAAGTAAGGTTTCATTATGCTTGCTTAACAGATGAGAAAACTGAAGCTTAGAGAAATAAAGTATCTTGCTTTAGACCACACAGCCTGTGAGACAAGATTCCAAACCAGACCTGTTCAGGATTTTCCCCTATCAGTCAGGTGTCAGGCAACCTTCACCAAGATCTCTGCTACGAGTTGGGATTATATATTTACTGAAAACAACAGCCTGAGCAGGGGCAAAGATCTGACTGAGGCATGGCAGGCTCATCTGGTCTGGAACGGCCAACAATTAACCCAGCTCAATTGTCCTAGTGGGATCTAATCCTTGGTGCCACTTGTCATAACACTTTGCTGTCCTTATTGACTTATTTTATACAGCACACAAATATTAAAGACCTATAGACTCTAGTTCCAATGCTGTGAATAGCTCTTCTCTCAAGGAGCTATCTGGTGAGAATTCAGACCCACAAATAGATAAATGGAATCTAACAGGCAAATGTTACATTAGCGTTCAAATATATCACAGAAGAACTGGGGCCCAGGGGAAGAGGTTTCTAAATAGCCTTAAGGCTTCTGAGAGGAACCGGCCTTTGATTCTGGAGATTGTGGAGAGGGGCAGCAGGATGCTAGGAAAGGAAGGAGGAAAAACAACATTCTCGGTAGAGACCAACAAAAGGCCATGTTTTTCAAACTGTGAGTGATTGGTTGACGTGTGTCTGGGTAGGTGTTAGAGGGGAGGAAAACACACTTAAGTCCTTCCATAAGAAAACATACCTGTAAACTGATCTGTTGTTTGAAAACACTGTTCACTAAACATAAAAAGAATGCTAGTTCACATATGGTGCTTAGAGATATTTTGGATTTACTGTTCTTTTCTTTTTTGAGGTTGGGAGATAGAAAGAACATGAAGTAACAGAATGGCTGCATAGTCCAAAAGCAAATCTATTTAGAGCAAAACCATAACTACACATGCAGCTCTCGCAGTGGGGATGGTGGCACCAAATCAACAGTGTGCTTCTGAAGATGCCCATCAACCACCATTTGATGCAAAGAACCACCTTCATTAGCACAGACTATCACCAGCTCATCACAGATGGAGAGAAGGCTAAGAAACCCAGTCTGTGTCTCTGAAAACTGCAGAGCACCCTAGCAGCTGCTGAATTTCCCTGACAGGAGAGGTTTCCCTGGGCCCTTGGGCCTGAAACAGGCCTCAAAGTGGGCAGTGAACCGGTTGGGCACATGGTGCACTTTGTGCCTTCCATCACCACATCCTCCACCAGGCTCAGGAAGAACAGAAGGGCTTTCAAAGTCAGTGGCTGGTACCATTTGAGATCTTGAAGCGGAATTTCTTAATCCATTCATTTCAACTCTTTCTCAATTAACTGAGAGCTGAAAAAAAAATGTATGACTCTCATAAGTCTCTAAAGAAATTACAGTTTCATGGACCCGACAGAAGGAGGTATGCTAAATTAACAGATTTCTTTTTAAAGGAGAAGGCAGGAATAAGAACTGGAAATACATGCTACAGTTTAATACACTAAATGTGGGAATAAATTATAACTTCATAGCTTGTGGTTATAAGTATCTCAGAATTTTTTTTTAATTAAGAGGTTAACTCTTCTGACATCACCTTCCAAAACTGTATAAATAAAAAAAATCTACTGAAACAGAACATATTGGATCTCAAGTCCATTTTAAAAGCACACCACCAACTTTTTCTTTTTACTTTTTTTTTTTCTCTAATAGTCTCTGGGCTGTTAGAAAGGTGATATGGAGTGGAAATGAAAAACATGGGCTTTGGGTCAAGAACGCCTGATTAGAACACAGGCAAACCTGAGCCTCTAAGAAGTGGCAGCTTTCAGTGATTATGCGTGATGATGGGGATGAGGACTACAATGACCGCAACAAGGGAAGAGCAAGACAGGGAGGATGACTCAGTGACCAAAGCTCAGTAGAGCCTTGTCGATGGACGGACCTGTGCCACTTCCCAATAAATCCTAAGAATCAATAATAAAAAAGTAAGAGATAATTTACATTTCTATCAAAAAGTAATTTATTTTTTCAAAATCTTCCCAAAGCTTGATTGATGCCAATTAAGTGTCAGAATATCCCTCACTGAAATCACTATCTACAAGTTAGATCCAATTTAGAGAGTCCACCTCCTGAGAGAATCTTACTAGCTTCTGAACCAGGGGCTAGAGAGTATCGATCAGACAGACTCAGGCAGGATCCCTTGGGCTCGTGCAGCTAGACCGAAGCTGACAGTGGGCAGACATGTCTACGGCAGCTCTGCAAAGGTCCCTGGTCACAAGGTTCAAAACCCCAAATAAGGAAGTTTCATAACCATTACTCAACTGCATTCGAATCGCCAACTGGGAATATCTAGAACTCTAATAAAAGAGAGAACAAAACATTCAGAACTGCAGGGCTGAGCGATTACAATCTCTGTTGTTTCTGGCCTAAAGTGAAATCAACAATTAATTGCAAACACAATGAATATAACTTTGCAGTAGTTGGCTCATTAGAAAACCATTTTGTGATATTATATCACTTCACCAACACCCCAAGTTTGGGGAATCATACATGTGACATTTTTATTTTCCTTTTATAAATCATGCCACTAAGGTTAAAAACAAAACAAAACAATGTAAGCATTTTATTATCAATCAAAATGGGCTAAGAATGCAACTTCCCAGAGACTAAAGAGAAACGCTCACCACTTCATGATTCACACTTACTGCATACGAAAATTGACTTGGGAGAAAAAAAATCACTAGCTATGTCTATATTAAATACCCAATAAATAAATAAAGGAGGAGAGCAGATTTACACATGCAAATGCACTATATTAAATGTATACATGACATGTTCAGAGACTAACCGTACTTGTTTGCCTGCTGTATTTCTCCACCCACCTGTATAATAGCACTTGAATCCCATTACAACCTCCAGAACTCACTCCCCAAACTTCACCTTCTTCTGTGTCTTATTATTTAGTCATAACTACTCATTAAATGACCTGACATCAAATGGCCATCCTGCCTAAAGCAATCTACAGATTAAATGCAATCCCATTCAAAATACCAACACCATTCTTCAACAAACTGGAACAAATAGTTCTAAAATTCATATGGAACCACAAAAGACCCCGAATAGCCAAAGCAATTCTGAGAAGGAAGAATAAAGCTGGAGGGATTATGCTCCCTGACTTCAAGCTCTACTACAAAGCCACAGTAATCAAGACAATTTGGTACTGGCACAAGAACAGACCCATAGACCAATGGAACAGACTAGAGAGGCCAGATATAAACCCAAGCATATACAGTCAATTAATATATGATATAGGAGCCATGTACATACAATGGGGAAGTGATAGCCTCTTCAACAGCTGGTGTTGGCAAACTGGACAGCTACATGCAAGAGAATGAAACTGGATTATTGTTTAACTCCATACACAAAAGTAAACTCGAAGTGGATCAAAGACCTGAATATAAGTCATGAAACCATAAAACTTTCAGAAGAAAACATAGGCAAAAATCTCTTGAATATAAACATGAGCAACTTTTTCATGAACGTATCTCCTCGGGCAAGAGTAACAAAAGCAAGAATGAACAAGTGGGACTATACCAAACTAAAAAGCTTCTGTACAGCAAAGGACACCAACAGTAGAACAAAAAGACATCCTACAGTATGGGAGAGTATATTCATAAATGGCATATCTGATAAGGGGTTGACATCCAAAATACATAAAGAGCTCATGCACCTCAACAAACAAAAAGCAAATAAGCCAATTAAAAAATGGGCAGAGGATGTGAATAGACAAGTCTCCAAAAAGAAATTCAGATGGCCAACAGGCACATGAAAAAGATGCTCCACATCACTAGTCATCAGAGAAATGCAAATTAAAACCACAATGAGATATCACCTCATACCAGTTAGGATGGCCGCCATCCAAAAGACAAACAACAACAAATGTTGGCGAGGATGTAGAGAAAAGGGAACCCTCCTACACGGCTGGTGAGAATGTAAATTAGTTCAACCACTGTTGAAAGCAGAAAGCAGTATACCATTTGACCCAGGAATTCCACTCCTAGGAATTTACCCTAAGAAAACAGGATCCCAGATTCAAAAAAACATGTGCACCCCTATATTTATTACAGCACTATTCACAATAGCCAAGATATGGAAGCAACCTAAGTGTCCATCAGTAGATAAATGGATAAAGAAGATGTGGTACATATACACAATGGAATATTAATCAGCCATAAGAAGAAAACAAATCCTACCATTTGCAACAACATGGATGGAGCTAGAGGGTATTATGCTCAGTGAAATAAGCCAGGCGGAGAAAGACAAGTTTCAAATGATTTCACTCATTTGTGGAGTATAATAACAAAGCAAAAACTGAAGGAACAAAACAGCAGCAGACTCACAGAACCAAAAAATGGACTAACAGTTACCAAAGGGAAGGGGACTGGGGTGAGTGGGGGTGGGTGGGAAGGGAGGGATAAGGAGATTAAGGGACACTATGATTAGCACACATAATGTAGGGGAAGCACAGGGAAGGAAGTATAGCACAGAGAGGACAAGTAGGGACTCTACAGCATCTTACTATGCTGATGGACAGTGACTGTAATGGGGTATGTGGTGGGGACTTGATAATAGGGGGAATGTAGTAACCACAATGTTGCTCACGTGAAACCTGAGCATAAAATTGTATATCAATGATTTGACCCGGGAATCCCACTCCTTGGAATTTACACAAAGAATACAACTTCTCAGATTCAAAAAGACATATGCACCCCTATGTTTATTGCAGCACTTTTTACAATAGCCAAGATATGGAAGCAACCTAAGTGTCCATCAGTAGATGAATGGATAAAGAAGATGTGGCACATATACACAATGGAATACTCTTCAGCCTTAAGAAAGAAACAAATCCTACCATTTGCAACAATATGGATGGAGCTGGAAGATATTATGCTCAGTGAAATAAGCCAGGCAGAGAAAGACAAGTACCAAATGATTTCCCTCAGTTGTGGAGTATAACAATGAAGCAAAACTGAAGGAATAAAATATCAGCAGACTCAGAGACTCCAAGAAGGACCTAGTGGTTACCAAAGGGGAGGGGTGTGGGAGGGTGGGTGGGGAGGGTGGGAGAAGGGGATTGAGGGGTGTTTTGTTTAGTACACATAGTGTGGGGCATCAGGGGGAAAAGAGTATAGCACAGAGAAGGCAAATAGTGAATCTGTGGCATCTTACTACACCCAAGGACAGTGACTGCATTGGGGTATGGGTGGGGACTTAATAATATGGGTAAATGTAGCAACCACATTGTTTTTTCATGTGAAACCTTCATAAGAGTGTATATCAATAATACCTTAATAAAAAAAAGATTGCACATCAATGATACCTTAATAAAAAAAATGACCTGACATCTTCTGCCAACTACACTCATACAACATGCCAGTTACATCTACTCCGCATTTATGGAATCTGTCCTTCTCTCAGTTTCTAGAACAACTAAGCTTGCTCATGAGCATGTGGTGTTTTGCCTGAGCCACAGCAGTGGTCCTCTCTTATACTCCCAGCCTCCAATCTTGTCCCTTGCATGTTTTTCGCCATTCAGCCTCCAGGATACAACCTTGCCTTACCACTGCTCAGGTAGTTCATGGTTCCAGGACAAACTCAAAGTCTTTGACCTGGAACCCAGGAACTGGGCTTTGTTTATTTTCAGCTTCTTGTCAATGACGTACTTATGACTGTCCCTCTGCCACCCCACTGTGTGACTCCTTGCTCCGACGTCTCTGATTCTGTTATTCCCCTACTCCTGGAACCTCTCCCTTCTACTCAGCTGAGGTCACAGCTTTTCACCCTAGGCTAGGTTAAGGCCTGCTGCTTTCCACTCCCAGAAAAACCTACACATACTGCTACACATGGCACTCAACACACATTTTTCCTGATAATCAATATTTAAGTCCCTGTCTTCGCCATCACCAGCCTAACTTGAACTCCCTCAATTTGAGATCCTTGGGAGATAGGTTTTATTTACGTTATTTCATTCTGCTAGCTTCTCCAGTATCTAGAACGTAGTAGATAGGTACGTCTAAGAGGTTCGTCAAATGAGTGAGTGCACGAGTGAGTGAAAGCCTGTTTCTGGAACAGTTAACACTGAGAAGCAAATGTAAACAAGGTGAATACAAAGCCACCCTTTGGAATTCAGGAATGGGAGTGAGGGACGTAACTTCAGTCAAGCTGGGAGTGAAAGAGAGACACAGAGACAGAGATTACAACACACAGCCAGAAACTTAACACGTGGCCTTCAGCCAGAAAAATGTGAATGAAAAATATTTTAAGCAGTGTGAAGGAGATAATTCCCACAACGATCATCCCCAGGGAGTTTTAGAAGTAGGGGAAGTCACCAGGCAAGAGCAGAAGTGCTGGTTTTGGAAAGTCGAACTCCAAGAGGAATACCTTTGGGAGGAGATGGGATCAGCAAGACAACAGAAGGCTGCGTGGTGCCCGGTCAGCGTGCCTTCCTCACTACACCTCTGGGTGCTGGTAGGGCAGTCCATCACCCGTGCTATGGGGTCTTGGATTTCTGGGGAAAAGCAGCTCAGTTCCTGTACAGGTTTGCCTCCAGGTTTGACACCCTACAGGAGAAAAGGTACTTACAGACAGACACAGAGGTCTGAAGTCAGAGAGAAGCATAAAATATAAAGTGTGCTCCTGGCCCAGGAATCTTGGCAAAAGTTAATCCAATCTCCCAGGGACAAGAGAAACCTAGTCAATAGAAATATGACAAGCAGATGAGGTGAAAAGCTACTGGACAGATGCATTCAGACTCAACCACAGTCTCTTCTGAAAACAGTTTTTGGTTTGTATTTATTAATCATATTCTGGCTTCTAAAAAAGATTTGACGGTACTGAGGAAAAATAAAACAAAGTTATCATTCAAAATGCATCCCCCAGGTACCACATGTGTAAATGACTTTC
>JAVSCE010018791.1:0-28183 GCA_032199065.1 Smutsia gigantea
AAGAAATAGTACAGTTCTCATGCCCTAGAAGCCCCCATATCATTCCCTTTCACAGCATCTTTCCTCTTTCAAGGTTATCATTAGTCTGATGTTACATAGTCACTTAATTTTATCATTTTATCACATAATTGTAAATCATCAGTAAACACTACAGTTAAGCTCTGTATGTTTATGTTTTAAAATTTACATTGATCATATCTTACAACATGAACTATTTTGTGTCTGGAATCTCTACTTCAGTATTATATTTATGAAAGTCACCTATGTTTTGGGGTGTAGCATAGTACATTTATTCACTGTGCTGCCTATTATTCTAGTGTGTGGCTTTACCACAGGTATTTTGTCCAACCTATCATTAAATAATGTTTAGGTTGTTTCCTTTTATTAGCTATTGTGAAAATGCTGCTCGAAACATTTTTTTGTACATGTGTTTTGGTAAAAATATGCACTAGTTTATGCTGGGTTTATACCTAGGAATTCCTAGTGAAATTGCCAAGTTGCAGGGAATGTGTATTTCCAGTTTTATTAGATGATACCAAACAGTTTGACAAAGGATTTACACTAATTTACACTTCTATTAACACTGTAGGAGAGTTGCACATGTGACAGATTCTTACTAATATTTTATATTGTCATTACTTTTAATTTTAACAATTATATAAGACCATAGTAGTATCTCATTTTGATTTTAACTCTCATTTTCTTGACATTAATGAGACTGAATACTTTTTCCCATTTCTGCACTCTCTTTTGTGAAATATCAACTTAAATCTGTAGCTAACCTTTCTTTTAGACTGTCAGTATTGTTTTTCTTGATTTGTAGGATATAGCCTGGATTTTTAAATATGTTCTAAAATCAAGATCTTTAATTATCATGTTCCATGCATGGCTTACCTTTTTAATCTTTTAATACTGCCTTTTGATCAAATGCATCAATCTTTTCCTTTAGGGTAGTGCTTTTTGAATCCTGTTAAGAAGTCAGACACTATTTCTTCATTAAGTGTTGGTAAAATCAGTGATGAAGCTACCTAAGTTTTGAATTTTCTTGAAGTACTTCTTGTGCCCATTTGGGTGTGTTGTAATTTTCTATGATTTTTTTTGCCATTTCATCTATATTGAAAAATGTTGGCACACATATATTTCCAATATTTTCACATATGATAATTCTAATATTTTTGGAATATGTATTGGTGTTTTCCAATTTATTCCTGATAGTGATTATTGGTGCCTTCTCCCTCTTTCCCTTTATCATAGTCTCAAGATATTTATTGATTATTGTTAGTTTTGACTCATACACACACATTCTCTCAGGAGTGGCTATCAGATGTTCAGCTCTGCCTCTGTTTTATTCATTCTTTCCAGAACTGGCAAATGCCCTTAATGGAAGAGGGGCTTTAAATACCAGGCTTAGCCCTCCCCTTGATTCTGTCTGGTTATTCTGCAGTTTCTTATTAGCACACCACTATTTTCAAGCACACTAAAGAACAAAGTGTTGGTGAGATAATCTAGTTATTTTCAGAGGAAGCACAATTATTGATAGCTAATACTGAATTCTAAATCTTTTCATTCTAAAAGTTGTTCATTTTATAGCCTCGACACTCTACCAAGAACAAAATAAAATCAATACCAAAATCAAATACCTACAATATTCTGGCTGGTATTTTTTCCTCATTATTTTAATATCTGTTTATTTTATCTCCCAGTATATTACATGATTCTATAGGCAATGTCATATTCTTCAGGGACACTTCTAAGCCCCCCATCCCTCCCAGGAACACATAGCACAGAACTATGCATATAGAAGTCAGTAACACTTACTGAATGAAAGTGGATCAAACTTAATAAAGAGGGGAATATTTTTAAAGTTATTTCTGGTTATCCAAGCCAATCAACTGCTTAACAACCTGGGTTTCCAACAGTCAATCAGCTGATTTTTGTATTGTGTGAACACTACTCAAAAACCCAGAATCTGAAGAAATCCGCCACACTGAAAATTTGAAAATTGCTTCCAACCTAAATCAGTAAGCATTTAATACCCTCAGCTTGTGTATCCCCAGATGATTGGGAAATGTGGACTTGGGAAAGAGCCCTGTCTCCTCTGTGATGGTCTTTGCAGAAGTTGTATGAATATTATCAGTAAAGAGCAGTCCTAAATGTCCACTTTTTAATATACAGCTCCTTCTTCTTTCCGTATTACATTCTTTCTGACTAGGATTCTAAGCTACAGCCTTGGCTTCTGATGATTATTCATATCATCATTATTCCAGACTAAAAGCCTTTAAGTAAATCACCGAGACCTGAAACACTGTAGAGTAGAATTCTTACATAACACCAACTTCATTATATGGTTCTGTCACCCTCCCTTCCCTCCTCAAATCCCTTTCACTCCCATATTTTTGTCTAGTTAGTAACATTAGTTCTTGTGTACTTTTATACCATGTTCAGTATAAATGGTATAATCAGCAGCAGAAAATAATTTGTTGTCTTTTTGCATTTATTTATGTTCAAAGAATCATGTAAAGTTCTGCTACATTAAAATTTAATTAGAAAGAAAACAAGTTTTGTTCATTTCTCAATGTAATGCCTATTTCTGTTCCACTTGTATGAAAGATAAAATATTATCAGCCTATGTTTTTCTATTTGGTTTCTAGGCATTTGCGCAAACTAGTTAGGAAAAGCAAGTGTTGCTTTGTTAGGCATGTGTTCAAAGAAGTATTGTAGACACATATTTTATTCTAGGCACCCTGTCACCATGTCGACAGGGCCCAATCCATTATTTAGCAGTTAATTTGTTAATCGATTGACCAATTGGTTCAGGGGTTTTTTTACTCTTAGATTACCAAAAGAAAATAAAAAGGAAAGAATGAAAACAGTAACAACAAAAAAAGCCTCCTCTGCGGAGCAAATTTAAGGAAATTGCATCAGAATTAAAAAGAAATGTACTGGTGTTTCAGATCTAGATTAAATCTGACAGATTGGCAAACAACAAAAAAGGTTCTCTTGCTTGAAGCATAAACATTTTGAATCTCACTAGCCTGATGTTAAATCTTAGAAATTAAGTAAACTGAATTGCCCTTCTGGGGTGGCTTGGGGCACAAGGAGGAATGGGGGAAGTAACCCTAGGTTTACTAAAAGTCCAGATTTTACTTAAGGTCAGGGAAGGGGCAGGATTAGTTCTACTCCCCCAGATCTGCTTACAAATCTGACTTCCCTCTGCTTCCCAATCTTTTGCTGAAAGTGAAAAGCATGGAGAAATTCACTGTGCATGTGTACACTCTGATACCAAAGGTGCCCATAGGAAGGGGAGGATTGTGAATTTCTCAACTAAAATTCATTTATATGGGTGATCAGATGATTGTGTATGCAAAGCAATAAATCAGTTGATTGCAATTGCTATTAATGAATATTTTAGTAGAGAAATATAAGTCAAGCCAATTAATTTTTATGTAGCAAGTTCATTTTTCTCCCTAGGTTAACTTACAATTATTTTTAATTGTATTCTTTCAAGTGTGTATAAGACATTGTAGGTAAAATTGCAGTTTTTCCAGAATCTCTCATCAGGCCTTAGTGCATTTCCATATTAATAGGTGTTTCCAAGGGATAGAGAGAAGTAGTCCATCTCTGTATCAATACGTGATTACAAGGGTTGGACCTGAGAGGTCTGGTGGGGTCCCTTTTTACAGTTTGGTTGTGAGAGACACAGGCAAGTAGAAGTGGACAACTGCTTGTAGGCAATAAATGGTTTCTCCCACTTTATTTCTGCCTTTTGGGGAGATTTTGGCTTCAAAGGTAATTTTCCTGGCCTGGAACATACTTTCCCCTCGGAGTTACAGGGCTGTATATATGTGTGTATAAGAGCAGTATTTTTTTTTTCTCCACTCATTTATTTTTTCATCATTTCTTATTGATACCATGTATCTTTTGCATGTCATTTAATCCTTGTCTGCTTTGGTAGTTTGAGGGAATCTAATTTGTGAAATACTGTTACCTTTCCTCAAGGTTGTGATTTAGTGTCATGCCAAAGATAAAATCTGAGCTCTACTTGAAAAAGACATGCTCTGTTAGTGCATGTTGCTGAACCAGATAGTCTCCTCTGGGCCTATCTTCTTCACCCATCTCTCTGTAAAGACAAGGTTGCCTTGAGTCCACCTCCACTTTAAGATGCCACCTGCAATAGTGCTGTAGGAGTTCCCTGAAGAAATCATTACCAGAAATACAGAAAATAGTTCAGCATTTGCCTAGTCTCTCTTGAATCATGATTCACGTAAAGGAACAGAAATTACTGAGTTTGTGCTAATTAGAAGCACTTGTTCACTCATTGTTCCTTTGAGTTTGAAAGACCCTCAGGGCTAGAACAATTCCTCCACTAGTAGCTGCAGAACAAATCTCTGATAAGGGTAGTGTTGGGTAAATTGTGTTAGGAAATATGACCAGATTGGGAATGTGGATAGTAGGGCATCTTGTCCAAGAGAAAAGATACATGATCGTCTATGAGGGCAGGGCAAGCCCTTTGCCTATGAATGTCAACAGCTTCCTCTCTAGAAACTACTTTCCCTAGTTTTCAAAAGTCGTTTTTCTAACTTGGGTTTCCCTGCTCACCCTGTTTCTGTCTCCTAGATTACCACTCTTCCCCAGATCAATTTGACTGCTACTCATTGCTTTATACCACTCAGATGCCAACTCTCTGGAAAGCCTCTCTGACCTGCTCTGCAACAGGATCAACACCTCTCTACTTTCTCCTCTTTTATTATGGGTGTTTCCATTACTGCTGGCATTATGCTGTAATTTAATTAGTCATCTAGGTCAGTTAACCCTTTCTCCAGCAGTGCTGTCACAACACCAAACTAAGAGCTTCTTGAGACTAGAGCTCCAATATTTCATATTTCTAGCTCTGGTCACTCTGAGCAACTGGTGTGCAGTAAAGCCAGCTGTTTGCACAGAGGAATGATAAAATTCAGAATTATCTGAAGCATTCCCTTAAATTAGGAAAGAGTACAGATATTTGAAAATGCTTTACGCAAAATTTACCCTTTCAACAAGTTCAGGGCATTCACTTAATCCTATTCTTTTCTTGGTAATATCCAAATTTCTTTAGTTGAGTTGCATTTTAGGATCAAGTTAAAAAGAAAACACAATACTCTGGCTTCTAGAATCTAGAAGTGGTAGCAAAGTCTGGCATGCATCAGAATCTCCTAGAGTGCTTCTCAAAGCATGGTCGCTAAGCCCAGCCTGAGAGCTTCACTCAGTAACTTGAGGCGAGGGTCAAGAATTTGCATTCCAGATGATGCAGGAGATGCTTATACAGCCTGTCCAGGGACTCATGTATGCATCACTGTTCTAGAATACAATTCGCTGTAGCTTCCAGTTATAGGCAGACATTACCGTTTACACCTGTGCCTCATTTCTAGTCAGAGTCTAGTTTTCATTCACTCCTCACACTATGTCTTGATGATATTCCCAATCATTGTCTCATTTTGCTAGGACACAGCAGGGGTGAGTTAGAAAAACAGCTCAAGTAGGGGGAAGTGTCTGTATTTTGTTTTGTAAGTTAAGTCCACAAAAGAAGGTTTGATTACCCAGGCTTTCTTGGGACTTCTTCCATCAACTCCAATCTAAAAAATTACAGCAGAAGGGCTCCTCTTGAAATTGTTTTGTAATATATGACATCATTCCCATGGATGTGCTTGATTGGTCCAGGAGTGAACATGTGAGTAACGCTAGGGTAATCAGTCTCTTCTTAGAGAATTTGAAATTGGCCTGTGAGACTTTTTAACTCTGGGTGGGGTGCAGTGGTGGGGGGGAATGTTCCAAGCCCAGGGAAATTACCTTTGAAACCAAAAATCAGTCAAAGGGAGAAATAAAGTGGGAGAAATCTGTTTATTGCTTACAAGCAGTCATCCACTTCTGCTTGACTGTGTCTTTTGTGACCTGGCTCCAAAAAGGGGCCCCACCAACCTCTCCAGTCCAGATATGCCCTCACTCCCCCTTGTAATCAATCACTTATTGGTATGGAGCTGGACTACTTCTCTCCACACCTTGGAAAAACCTACTGATATGGAAATACAATAAGGCCAGGTGAGAGATTCTGGAAATATTCAATTTTACCCACAGCCCACCCCACCAGAAATCTTGCCTCACAATCTACTCACTCCTCATCTTCTGCAATAGCCCATGTGTGAAGAACTGGAATGCTGTAATCAGACTAATATAACATACAATAACAACAGCAATAAAATCATGATAATCCTCAAGCTGGAGAATTCAGCTAGGTTCAAAGTCCTATGCAGATTAAATCCATAGCTCTCCCATTCCACAGGTGTCAGTAGTTGAAAAGCAAGGAGTTCAAAGCAGTCATCCTGCAGCAGATGCATCTGGGGGCAGGTCCAGGACACAGGGCCTGTAGAAGAAAATAACCTTAAGGGCAATAAGATACATGTTTTAATGACACCAGCATAGGTCCATCAGGTAGCATGCATGAAAGAATGTGCCCCTGTAATAGGACAGTGGAAGGAATAGGATCTCTTCCTGGTCTAGTAAACCAGACCTTCCTACCCTCCCTGTGGGAGTTACAGGTGGATCAATATACAGGGCATTGGGAGGTACAAGCACTAGCCATAAAGATACAACAAAACTTCATCGTAAGATGCTCTTACCTCCCAGACATTTTGGGTATACTACCAAGATATTTGGATATCATTCTGCTGTTACTCCAGGAACACACAGGAGGCCAGCTTCCAGGCCTTTTCCCCAAGGTGCCAGAAGGGCCAGCCATCACTGGTCCATCTGTTGAAATGTCCAGGACCACATCCGCTCAGCAGTCTCCAGGGTTTAATGCAATTGGGGCTGGCAGCAGTATGTTGGTCTGCTGGCCATATCCTGGCTTCAATAACTCCTCTTTGGTTTGCACATACAGTTGTATAAGAGAGGCAGCAATGTGTGTTAGCATATCCACAGGGTTCAAGGCTCCTTTTTTGGAGTTTCTCATTCAAAGGCCATAGCACTGTCCATAAACGAACTGACCACCTCAGTAGACTATTTGTGTCTGACTTCAGGCCAGATTTTAACAAACCACTGTACCTCTCTATCATGCTTACCCTGGGAGGGTTATATGACACATGATACTTCCGCTTTATTCCTAATTGCTGCACCCATTCTTCTAATGCATGTCCAATAAAGTGGGTGCCTTGATCACTCTCAGTCACCCGCAGCTGGCCATAGGCTGCAAAGAGATGTTCTAGGCCCCTCTTGGTGGTTTGCTGATCTGCATGACATGAAGGAAAAGCAGCCAACAGGCCAGTAGCTGTGTCCACAAAAGTTGTGGCATACCGATATCCTTCTGATATGGGCAGAGGCCCAGTATAGTTTATCTGCCCCCTCATAAGGGGTATTGGCCCCTTTACTATTGTCCCATGTTGCCACAGGACTTGGTGTAATTCCCTCTTACTGCACACAAGGCATTCCTTCCAGGTTCTGTTGACTTTTTCAAAGGCCAGTGGCAAGCCCCCACCAACGGGCTACAACCCACATTGTCTTTGGCCCTGAATGCAACAAACACTGATGTAACCATTGGGCCACATCAGAGGCAGGCTTTCCTTCTAGCCAGTGCACCTGGGCCAATGCATCTGTTTCATCATTTCCTGGGGATGCCAAAGGCAAATGGCCAGTCACATGACATACAGTAACTGTTTTAGTCTGACCAGAGGCCCATAGGGCTTGCCACAACTCTTGCCCTCAAAGGGACTAGTGACTAACTATCCAGTTGGCATGGTACCATGTCAGTTCCACAGGGTCAAGCCCCAATAGACAGCCCAGCTCTCAGTGCAGACAACTATAGGGGACGGCTCCTGTGTGGTCCTGAGCCAGACTGCCCGCAACTCAGCCCATTGACTGCTCTTCCTCTCTCCATACACCATCCATATTTTCTCAGTCTAATGATGAAAACAACAATCCTTCACTTCATGGGCTGCCCATGAATGGAGCCATCTGTATGCCAAGCATTATCAGGTATAGGGGCTTTTCCTTCCTGATAAGGATGCTTGGATTCCAATGGCTCAAGCGAATTCTTCCTGCTTTCCACTGGCATATGTCACTGGCCACAATAAGCACTGGAGTTCTCCACTTAATAGGCTAGGAGACAGGGTACAACACTGCTATAAGTATGCACCCCATTTGGCCAGTGTAGGCATCTGTGCCACACCACTCGGTGGCCTTTGGGTCCAGTCTCACACCTACCCTGAGATGGGATAGGTCGTTATTACCTTGGTCAGAGCTCTATAGCCAGCAAAGTGTGGTACACAGCAGCCAGTTACTTCTCTATCAAGGTGTATCTGACCTCTGTTCCTTTCCATAGTTGTGACCAGAATCCAATAGGTTGGTGTGTCCATTCAAGCTGATGCCAAAGGCCCCATTCATAAGCATCTTCTGTTATGTGAACATCTAGCTCACAGGGCCTTGATGAGTCCATTACACGCAAGGCCTATATGATCTTGACTGCTCGCTTAGCAGCAGTAAAAGCAGCTGCACATGTTTTATACCAGTCCCACTGACGCTCTTTTGTACCAACTAGTATAACAGCTTCAGAATTTGTTCCAAGTGCAGGATTAACACTCTCCAGTAGCCTCAAAGATGCAATAACTCTTGTAAGACTGCCATAGTGGTAGGGGTAGGGAAAGCCTGGACCTTGTCTATGACTACTTCAGGAATAACATAGGTTTTACTTGATTCAACAATCCCCAAGATATTTACAGACAAACCAGGTCCCTGAACCTTTGTGCTATTCACAGCCCATCCTTTCTCCTATAGATGTTGCAGCAGTCTAGGAACTACCCCTTCTAAATCTGCAAGAGAATCAGGCATGAGCATGGTATCATCAATGTAGTGATGCAGCCACACTGTTTTTGGTTTCTTCCATGTGGCCAGGTCCTGGACTACATGTCTGTGACAAATGATAGGACTGTGGAGGTATCCCTGTGGAAGGACAGTGAACATCCACTGTTGACCTTTCCACATGAAGGCAGACTGTTCCTGACTTTCCTGTGCTATGTCAGTAGAGAAGAAAGCATTAACAAAGTCCACAGCATAGTGATACCTAGTTCATGACTGATGATGTCCATAAGGGCTGCTTTAGAGGGGACAGTAGCATGCAAAGGGGGTGTGATTTTATTCAGTTTCCTGTAATCCATGGTCATATACCAGGAGCCATCTGGCTTTTTCAGTGGCCACACTGGGGAATTAAAAGGACAATTGGTGAGCTTTATGATGCCCACCTTCTCCAACTGCCATAGAGTTTCTCCAATTTCCTTTTTTCCCCCCAGACAATTTATACTGCTTAGTATTTGTCACCTGCCAAGGTACAGGCTGAGCTACAGGTGGGCGTTTAGCATGTTCCCTCAGAACTGACTTTACCTCATATGCCCTCAGTCAGAACTCACCTGCAGTGGTCTGTAATCACAGGCCCCGAAGCATATCCATCCCCAAAATATACTCAGGGATGGTAGAAATGTACACAGTATATTCCTTTGGGGGGTAAACGCCCTATCCCCATTGAGATTTGGGCTTTCTTCACTCTAATTGCCTTACTCCCATAGCCATATATCACAGCAGGGGTCCCAGGGAAATGTTCAGGGTTGCCATAAATCAGAGAACATTCAACTCCTGTGTCCACCAGCAGCAGGACACATTGTACATTCCCAGGGGGCCAATGAATTGTTAATTCTACATGAGGCCTCCAGTCCCCACCACATCCCACAAGGTGGCCTCTGCTTCAGTCAAACCACAATGCCAAATCATCTTGCAGGGGTGAGGGCCCAGGCAGAGCCTCAGTATCATCCCCTAGGAAGTCATGTGGGGACACAGGCCAGACATGGGACTTTGCATCCACTTCCATGTCCTGGACCTCAGCGCCTGGAACTGTTGCTCTGCTTTTAATCGGTGTTACAGTTCTAACAAGATCCTATTGGGCTGCCCATCAAGTTTTTCTTTCATTAGCCCTGCCTTTATCAAATCAACCTACATCTAAATCCTCAACCTGCACAGGGTCCTGTGCATCTCTCCTTTCAGATGTAGCCTGTACTTCCTTCCGTGCTCTTATTGTTTTAACCTCCCCCAGATCTGCTAAAGTATGAGTAGCCTCACTTATGGTTTTCCCTATGTGGGGGGCAAGAATAGTCACTAGGGACCCAAAGAGAGATGGGGCACCAGATTTCTCATTCCTATGGTGAACAACTCCTCGTTGAGGCCCTGGGGAGTCCATATTATTGATGATATTTTTCATGCCCAACTCCTGTAACACCTGCTGGAGCTCTGCATACATTTTCTAGGTAGCAGGTAAGTACTGTAAATCGCCCTGATTAGGCCAAACTACCATGATTGTCACTGTCAGCCAATCGAGAAATGCCTAATTCCCTGAGTGTGCCTGGCATTTTGCAACTGCTGCCAGAGGGAAGGGTGCATTGTCCCGGAAGCCAGTCTACCTTTTTCAGAACCCGACATAACAGTTTTCCACCTCCATGTCCTAGAGACGCAAAAATCTATGTAGGTAGAGGTTCCGATGGCTTCTACTGAAACTGGATACTCATGTCCACCAGGTCATCTGGGTATAGGGGTGGAGCATGGAGAGCTCCACAACCTGGGAGGGAGCTTCTCCTCCCCCTGAGGAGCCTTCAGTTATTGTCTTATTACAACTGGACAGGCCTTTAATACTGGAGAGGCTGGTGCCTCAGGCCGTGCCTCAGCAACAGTTCTGCCCTTGGCTCCGCCCCTCATCCTCTCCCAACATCCCCTCTACCATCTTCAGGAATGAAGGAACCACTTTTTCCTCCCCCTCACCCTTGCCTCCTGCAGTGGGGACTCTCCTGCTTCCTCTTCCTTCACTGCTGTTAATGTATCTTTCAGGAGCGAGACCTATCTTCTCAATAACCGTCTCTCTTTCTTAAGGGCATCCCATAGGTCATCTCTTTGTTCCTCTAAGCAATGCTGAAGTGTGTTTTTCTGCTTGATAACCATTTCCACTGTCCTGAGAAACATACATCCCACACTTCCAGCTGCTACATGGCTACTCAGGGCCTCCACGTTTTCTTGTATCTCAGGAAGGGCTTATTCCACAACTTCCATCCTTCTCCAATTTTGGGGAAGGGCCCACCCACCTAAGAGGCGTTTTACCCTAGACTAATTTCTCACTAGGGGCTTCCCAACTGAAAGACCCATGGATAGGGGTTCCCCGGGAAAACCACACCCTCCACTATTGACAGACGTAAGGATGAGTCATCATCCCCCCGCCATAGAAGCCACTGGGGTCTCCCCACCAGCCACAGGGGCGTTTCTGGGCATCTCCCCACCATCTCTACAGGCAGCCCACCCAAGCGTCACACCCATGAAGACAGATTTGGGGTTCAGAGGTCCTGCTGACTACCACCAGGTATAACTCTGGGGAGTGGGAGAAAATATATTCCCAGCCAGGGGCAAATTACCTTTGAAACTGAAATCAGGAGAAATAAAATAGGAGAAATCAATTTATTGCCTATAAGCAGTAGTTTACCCCTGCTCACCTGAGTCTCTCATGACCCAGTTGCAAAAAGGGGCCCCACCTAACCTCTCCTGTCCAGGTATGTCCTCTCTTCCCCTTGTTATCACCTGTTGAAATGGAGTTGGACTACATCTCTCCATCACTTGGAGACACCTATTGATATGGATATGCACTAAGTCCAGGTGAGAGATTCTGGAAATATTGCAATTTTACCCACAGACCCCTATCTCCATGTGGCTTTATTTTGAACAGAGAATATAAAACCACAGAGCTATTATAAGCCTTTATCCATTAGCTAGACTTGGATACAAGCCAGGCAGTCTAGGGAAAGAAAGGTGAGGCAGGGTAATTACAGCACAGTAGATATTAGAGGGAACCTGAGAATAGCGATGAAATCTCAAACTCCAGGTCCAGTGCATTCCTGGGATCCAACTCTATGTCAGCCCTTGTGTCCTGTGGCACCTCTGTGCATTTATGATGAACTGTGTTTTTTACTTAATCTTAATTTGATTATTTTCTAATGAACAAACTAAGTGATGTATCATCCTAGGATGTCATTAAACCAGAATATACAAAAAAAATTGTTAATTCCCATATTTAGTAGCATGCTGTGGATAAAACTGAAATATTTCCAGAATCTCTCACCCAGCCTTGGTCCACCTCCACATCAATAGGTATTTACAAGGGGTAGGGCAAAGCTGTTCTCCCCTTAGTCCAGCCAGGATGGGGAGAGAAATGGTTAAGCAAGAGCAATGGCCAGGGATCAAACAGAGTCAGGCTTCTTGTAAACAATAAATGGGTTTATGCCACTTTATTTTTTCCTCTTGACTGATTTTTGCTTCACAGATTTGTTTTGCCCCAGGTTGGGAACACCCTTTTCCCTCTGAAATTACACATGCAGACAAAATATTCATTGATTCTTTTTATTTTATTGGTTATTTCTTGATAGGAAATCTCTGTGATCTTTGTGAATTTTCTTCAGAATTCCTTAGGACAGTCTCATGAGTGTATTTTGTTAGAATTTTTGCTGCATAATAATATATTACATGGATTACGTCCAACTAAACTAATAATGTCTTATTCCTCATGTTTGACTCAAACAGTGTTTTGACATAAAGTCTGGATTTAACTATAAGAACAAAGAACACATGAATGGATCATAGACAATGTAATTCATTTAGTATAAGAACTGGAGAGAGAGGATAAAAGGTGGGGGAGAGTGACTATATTATGAAATGGCCTTTGAGGAAAGTGAGAGCATAAGCTTAATGGAGAAGTGTAAGGATAGCAGCCTGAGTCCGCAGCCTGATGATGCGTAGGCTACAGCCAATCTCTCAGAATTGCACGGGAGTCAGTTTGTTGTCATGCAATCCAATTCAGGCAGATCTCCCTGCATGCTAGGTGAGACTTCAACCTGGAAGAGGACTCTTGACTCTGATAGAAAAAGAATTTGTGAACAGGTTGGATGAGTGTAGGTAAGGAAGGAATTCATTAAAGTGAGAGCAGAAGTGAATGGCAATAGTGGTGCAAGCAGTAGAGAAAAAGCAAGAACAGAGAGAGGAAAGGAAAATTCATTAAACTCTTGCTTGGCATAGGGCAGATCCCTTGCCAACTCCTGAAGCCAGAGTCACCGGGCATCCAATGTCCACTTGAATCTGTACCACATGGGAAATAAGACCCTACCATCCCAGGATTTGGGGGAACTGCAGAGCACTGGATAGAGTGAGATTATTTTCTGAGAACTTCCCAAAGCAAAGAAATGAGATTTTGGGGGCAGGCCACGAAAGAACACAATTGTATGGTCGCGGTTCTGTCCAGGCTGCCCAGGTCCCCAGGCAATGGGAACTTGCAAGCCCAAATCAGAGATCTCCATAGCCCTTCCGTACTTGTGTGAAGTAGAGCACAGAGAGAATATATGTGCTGAAGAATAGAAAATTGAATGAAATAGTAAAGTGACAAAGACATTTACCACTGAAGGTGGAGGTCAGTGAGTTCTTGTCTTTATCATTGAAAGAGTTCAGAGACAAAGTGCAACAGGCTCATGTAACAAGAGAGTTTATTGGATAAGGCAGCACACACTCAGACAAGAGTGCCGCTGACCTCAGAGAGGAGGTGTGCTTAAAGTTTTAGGATATGGGTTTTTAAGGATTTCAAGGATAGGGTAAAGGGCCAGGGGAGCATAGGCTGACATGTGGTCTCATGATGTCTATCTCCAGTGAGAGACATTATGTCACCATCCATAGTCAGTCCTCCAGATATTCTGTAAGATAAACTTAACACAAGGAATTATTGATCCCGTTCTTCTCCAAGATAATGGTTACCATCAAGCAGCAGAAACATATTATTTAGAATTGCTTGCCTTCCCTTAAAATAGGGTTGGTTGTTAGCTAATCAACATAAAATATATTAGGAATCTTACCTCCTACTCCATTGCATTTAAAATGGATTCTTAGCCTTAAGATGGAGTCCTTCCTGTTCTTACTATGCTCTTTATATCTGGGCATTTTTTTCATCATAGGCAGGAAAAATTAATCATGGTGGTTATCCCATGTCCCTGCTCTACCTCAGGTTTCCATAACTAATTGACAATGGAGGCATGCTTTTCTGCCCTGACCCATTCAATCTAATCTCCAAGGCCTAGCTCTCTTCCCACTTCCTCTGAGAAGCATTCCCTGATTTACCTAGTTCAGTCTGATTACTATCCCAAATAGCTGCAGTAGTTATTGAACACATCTGCCATTAGGATGGGAATTCTAGCCTTCTCATAACATTTCCACTATTATTTTCTGCTGACTTTTGGTGTTTTGCTTTAGATTCACTTCTTACTGTCTGCTGAATAAGCCAGTAAATACTTAAATATCAGTGTTTCAGTATCTTAGTACTTCTACCATTGCAAACTTCACTTACCTTAAACCTGGAAGTATAAATATTTGAATTATGGAAGAGTTAAAATGATGGATTCTTAGAATTTGGTTTCAAAATTTAGAGACTATCTACTATAACATTTTACCTCCAAATTCTTTATTCAATATTTATGTGCTCTTTACCAGTTGGTTAAATTGATTAAAGGACATAGTTCCAAAATGGGTCAGGATAATTTTACTGTTGGCTAATTATTTTGAAAATCTGTTAACTTTTTCAAAATATCCAAACTAGTAACCCATAGTCTTCTTGGGCATTCTGAATTTAACTCATACTGAATGTGACATGGTCCTGATATACAAACACACACATATGGACACTCACAAACACACACATATGGACAGCTCATATAGACTGTATGACAAACTTAGAGCATTATTTTCATAATACATATATGTAGGGATATATATATATATATATATATATGTATAGGAAAAGAAACACGATTGGGTCAGAGATGAAATTCACTTAGAGTAGGAACAGGAGAGAGGGTAAAATGTATTTAATATTAAAGGTAAATAATAAATTATATAATAAATATATAAACTGTATATGAAATACAAAATAAATATATAAATAAGAATATATATGCACATATGCATAGGTATGGAGAGAGAAAGAGAGATGCATTACCTTGGGAAGTTAAGTCAGATGTACACAATATATACACAGACACACACACATTCTCTTTCTCATTTTTTCAAGATCTTAGATCATGTAATTTCACATATCCTCCATGTGTTGATGCAGCATGACAAATGCAACTAAAATTAACTGAAATCAGTACAACCAATTGCAAATGGTGAGTAGGATCTATGAAAAATGGTGATGTAAGCTATTCCCACAATCCTCAACTACAGAGACATAAAAACCTCCAGAAAAGAAACATTTATCCCAACAAACTGTTTATTACCACAAAGGAAACCTGAATTGAGTTTCATAAACTTTGCATCTAAGTTGAGTCTCTCATCTAGAGTGAATGGAAAACAGTAGTTAATCCTTATCAAGCCTAAACTCCCGGGAAGTCAGAAATTACAATACCCATTTTCAGCTAGGCTAAGTGAGCCCCACAGAGTGCACCTGTTTCCCTAATGCCGTGTTAATCCAAGAATTGATTTCCTTCTTGACCTGGGCCTTTGGGTTTTTCTTTGGGGCAAAAGGAGATTCTGCCAGACATCATTAAGCATGATTTCTTCTTCCAACAGGATTTCAACCTAATCTGTATTTTACTTCAAATCCTCACGAAGGGGAAAAGTGGCTCAGTGCCCTGCTAGAAATGAGCAATAACATTCAAACGAAAATTAGAAGCTGAAGATCTAATCATTAACAACAGATGGTTCAACTTGAATCTGATAAACAAGTTTTGTGGTTTGCTTTCCTTTCCCTTCTTATCCATGTCAACTTCGTGTGAGCATGCTTGCATGTACACCTATAGAGTCCTAAGTCAGAAGCATGGATGGCTCACCTGATGAAGGAAAGCTTTTATGGCCAAGCTGAAATCTTTTCATTGATTCAAGTTTTCAAGAACTTGAAACATTCTTGACAATCTGACTTTGAAAACAAATCCAAGTCATGGCATGCCTGCCGTATTTGTTTTCTTTGTGAGAATTTAATGACTATAGTGTCCCTTAATGTGCTCTGACAAAAGCTCTTTATCTATTTATATTGCTGTTCTTTGTGTGGTCTTCAGCCACTGCACTTGCCTTCCTAAATTCACAAACCCAAGGGCATTTGTTATGCCTACCTTGAATCTGACATCCTCTTCTTTGTATTCTATCTTAATAAAGAACTAGAGGATGGCAAACGAAGAATATCACACTAGAGACTATGATAACGTTGGCATTCTGTATCAGAAAACATCATAGGTATAATAGACATGCACATGTTGTCTCCAAATTGTATATCCTGAGGAGCAGATAATCAGGTTTTAGATTCTTCACCACTATGCATAATGGGTATATCTTTAATACTTCACAGAATAAAATCTACTTCAAAGCATGCATATAAGTAGTTTCAGTGTTATTTTTTGTGTAGCCCATTACTGTATCCTTAATCTCCAAATGAGTAGGAGGAAGTAAGTTGTGTAAACAATGCCATTTATTTTTTTTAAATAGCCTTATTATTAAGTAATCAGTCACAAAAAGTCCAGAAGACCATGAAGAACAATTCTTTATCAGGCTCTAGTTATATTACTTTCCACACCTTCCTTAGGTGAGAAATCAGCAAAGGAATCTCCTGTTTTATTTAGATGATCTCATTTCTTACTCTGTTTAGCTTAAAAGGAGTGACCTGAGCTTCCTTCTGAACTGTCCAGTTGCCCACAGGTCATACAGCCAGAACTCCTCAGGGTATTTATGCTCGCTATGGAGTCTTTCTCAATTCGTTACTATCCAGAGGTCACAGGGACTTTAAACCCCTCTGTTGGCGTCTTTCTATTTTTTCATGAGCTACAGCCCTGATTGTCAGACATATATATACAGAAAAATTTTCTCCCTTTAAAGCCATGAAGATGTATGGTGCTGAAGAAGGATGAGAACTGAAGCTTTCCTTGTCTCGCCTTTTGATTGCAACAAATATACAATATCATATTTTGTATTGCCAGTTATTTAATCTTAGTGTAATGTTTCTGTTGTATTACTCAAATGTGTGGTCTTCTTTTTTTTTTATAGTGTTAGTCACATTGCAAGTTAAATTCATCAAATCACAGAGTGGGAGGAGATCTTCACAATATATATACTGATAAAGAACTCATACTCAGAATATATATAGAAGTCTCAGATTAGTAAAAAAAAAAAGGCAATTAAAAAATGGACAGAAAGACAGGGAAGAGGAATTCAAGATGGCGGTGTGAGAGGTGAGCTGGAGAGCTCCTCCCCAAACCACAAACTGTACAAAAATATAGTTAATTAATGCAACTAACCTTAAAACAGCAACAAGAAAGAAGGCTGAACCAGACTGCAAACAGACCTCATGAACAGAGCAGACCTCATGAAACAGGGTAACATAGGAAAGCCTTAATCTGGCAGGACCCAAGCCCTTTCCCCACCCCAGCTCACCAGCAGGAGGAAGGGAAACGGAGTGGAGGAGGGGGTGGAAAACTGGGACTGCTGAACACCTAGCCCTGGAGATCTGCTTTGTGAGCTGAATCCTATAGTGTGTGGTGCTCTGGACACTGGGGAGCTCAGACAGTCAGAGTGCTTGAGAAACTGACATTCTGGCGTTTGTGGAGGAGGGGATCCACACCCTGCCGCTCTTTGTCAGAGGAAAGGAAGGTAGTCTGAGAGGCTTCTTAGCAGAAAGAGGGCTACTGAAGGGGTGGGATTTGCATGGAGCTTGCGGTGCGGGAGAAGAAAGAGCTGGACAAGATTGTCTGGGCAAGCTCTGCCCGGCTGGTTAGCAACTTTGGGGAGCTTCAGGTGCTCCATCCACCTGGCTGCTTACTCAGCTCCAAGGCTCCCCACCATGACACACAGCCTGCGGAGCCTTCCTACTGGCCTGCAGGCACCTGCTCGCAAACCCACAGTCACTGCTCGCAAACCCACAGTCACTGCGCAGGCATCAGGCCAGCCAGAGGGAGGCCCCACCTACAACAGCTAGAGATGCAAAGCACAGAGATTTACACGTGTGGGCATAGACCACTGGCTCTGACTGGAGACAGGCACCACAGACAGCAATAAGGAAACAGATCTTTCCTCCCCCCAGGCACCAGCTCCTCACCCCTATGACCCCCAACCTCACTTTAGGGGCTGAGCAGCTCCAGAGACTGGAGTTTCTGTGCACTAGTGGGCACCACACAGAAATTTGAAATGACAAAAGAATATGGTTCAGACCAAAATCTCACAAACCCCAGAAAGAGGGCCAAATGAAACTGGACTCACCAATCTTCCTGAAAGAGAGTTCAAAATAAAAATCATAAACATGCTTATGGAGGTACAGAAAAATATTCAGGAACTCAGGAACGAATTTAAATTGGAGATTCAATCATTAAGAAATTCCATATCTGAAATGAAACATACAATGGAGGGATTTAAAAGCAGATTAGATGTAGTGGAAGAGATGGTAAAAGGAATAGAAATTAGAGAAGAGGAATACAAAGAAGCTGAGGCACAGAAAGGAAAAACGATCTCTAAGGATGAAAGAACATTGAGAGAACTGTTTAACAATCCAAATGCAACAATATTCGCATTATAGGGGTACCAGAAGAAGAAGAGAGAGAAAAAGGGATAGAAAGTGTCATTGAGGAGGTAATTGCTGAAAACTTCCCCAGTCTGGGGAAGGAGATATTCTCTCAAGCCATGGAAAAACAGAGATCTCCCAACACAAAGGACCCAAGGAAGACTACATCAAGACATATAATAATTAAAATGGCAAAGATGAAGGATAAAGACAGACTTTTAAAAGCAGTTAGAGAGAGAAAAAAGATAACATACAAAGGAAAACCCATCAGGCTATCATCAGACTTCTCAACAGAAACCTTACAGGCCAGAAGGGAGTGGCATGATATATTTAATGCAATGAAGCAGAAGTGCCTTGAACCAAGAATACTTTACCCGGCAAGGTTATCATTTAAATTTGAAGGAGGGATTAAACAATTTTCAGATAAGCAAAAGCTGAGAGAATTTACCTCCCACAAACCACATCTAAAGTGCATTTTGGTGGGACTCCTATAGATGGAAGTATACCTAAGGCTAAGTTGATGTTACCCAAGGGAAGACAAAGCGTATAGAACATGATACCTAACATGTAAAGAATAGACGAGGACGAAAAAGGAGAAAAAAAAAAAGAAGCTTTAGGTTGTGTTTGTAATAGTATATGAATGAAGTTAAATTAGACTGTTAGATAGTAGGGAATTGCCCTTGAACCTTTGGTAACCATGAATCTAAAGCCTGCAATGGCAATAAGAACATACCTATCGATAATGACCCTAAATGTATGCACCAATTAAAAGACATAGAGTTACTGAATGGATAAAAAAAATGAGACTCATCTATATGCTGCCTACAAGAGACTCACTTCAAACCCAAAGACATACACATATTGAAAGTAAAGGGGTGGAAAAAGATATTTCATGCAACTAACAGTGAGAAAAAAGCAGGAGTTGCAGTACTTGTATTAGACAAAATAGACTTCAAAACAAAGAAAGTAACAAGAGACAAAGAAGGACATTACATAATAATAAACCAGTCAGTCCAACAAGAGCACATAACTATTATAAACATCTATGCACCCAACACAAGATCACCTACATAAGTGAAACAAATACTAACAGAATTAAAGGGGGAAATAGAGTGCAATGCATTCATTTTAGGAGACTTCAACACACCACTCACTCCAAAGGACAGATCAACCAGACAGAAAATAAGTAAAGAGACAGAGGCACTGAACGACATATTAGAACAGATGGACCTAACAGACATCTACAGAATACTCCATCCAAAAGCAACAGGATACACATTCTTCTCAAGTGCACATGGAACATTTTCAAGAATAGATCATATATTAGGCCACAAAAAGAACCTAAGTAAATTAAAAAAGACTGAAATTGTACCAACCAGCTTCTCAGATCACAAAGGTATGAAACTAGAAATAAATTACACAAAGAAAAGGAAAAAGCCCCAAAACACATGGAGGCTTAAGAACATGCTTCTAAATAATCAATGGATCAATGACCAAATAAAAACAGAGATTAAGCAATATATGGAGACAAATGACAACAATAATTCAACACCACAAAATCTGTGGGATGCATCAAAGGCCATGCTAAGAGGGAAATATATTGCAATACAGGCCTACCTCAGGAAAGAAGAACAATCCCAAATGAACAGTCTAAACTCACAATTAATGAAACTAGAAAAGGAAGAACAAATGAGGCCCAAAGTTAGTAGAAGGAGGGACATAATTAAGATTAAAGCAGAAATAAATAAAATTGAGAAGAATAAAACAATAGAATCAATGAAAGCAGGAGCTGGTTCTTTGAGAAAATAAACAAAATACGTAAACCCCTAGCCAGACTTATCAAGAAAAAAAAGAGAGTCTACACACATAAACAGAATCAGTACTGAGAAAGGAAAAATAACTAAGGACACCACAGAAATACAAAAAATTATGAGAGAATACTTTGAAAATCTATATGGTAACAAACTGGATAACCTAGAAGAAATGGAAAACTTTCTAGAAAAATACAACCTTCCAAGGCTGACCAAGGAAGAAACAGAAAATCTGAATAGACCAATTACCAGCAATGAAATTGAATTGGTAATCAAAAAACTACCTAAGAACAAAACTCTTGGAACAGATGGTTTCACTGCTGAATTTTATCAAACACTTAGTGAAGACATAATACCCATCCTCCTTAAAGTTTTCCAGAAAGTAGAAGTGGAGGGAATACTCCCAAACTTATTCTACAAGGCCAACATCAATCTCATACCAAAACCAGGCAAAGACACCACAAAAAAAGAAAATTACAGACCAATATCCCTGATGAACATAGATGCAAAAATACTCAACAAAATATTAGCAAACTGAATTCAAAAATACATCAAAAAGATCATCCATCATGATCAAGAGGGATTCATCCCAGGGATGCAAGGAAGGTACAACATTCGAAAATCCATCAACCCAATCCACTACAACAAGAAAAAGAAGGACAAAAACCACATGGTCATCTCCATAGATGCTGAAAAAGTATTAGACAAAATTCAACATCCATTCATGATAAAAACTCTCAAGAAAATGCTTATAGAGGGCAAGTACCTCAACATAATAAGGCCATATATGACAAACCCACAGCCAACATTATACTTAACAGTAAGAAGCTGATAGGTTTTCTTTAAGATCGGGAACAAGACAAGGATGCCCACACTCCCCATTTTTATTCAACATAGTTCTGAAGGTCCTAGCCACAGCAATCAATCAACACAAAGAAATAAAAGGCATCCAGAATGGCAAGGAAGAACTCAAACTCTCTCAGTTTGCAGATGACATGATATTGTACATAAGAAACCCTAAGGAATCCACTCCAAAACTATTAGATATAATGTCTGAATTCAGCAAAGTTGTGGGATACAAAATTAATACACAGAAATATGTTGAATTCCTATACAGTAACGATGAACTAGCAGAAAGAGAAATCAGGAAAACAATTCCATTCACAATTGCATCCAAATGAATAAAAACCTAGGAATAAACCTAACCAAGGAAGAGAAAGACCTATATCCTGAAAACTACAAGACACTCTTAAGAGAAATTAAAAGAGGACACTAATAAATGGAAATTCATCCCATGCTCTTGGCTAGGAAGAATTAATATTGTCAAAGTGGCCATCCAGCCTAAAGCAATCTACAGATTCAATGCAATCCCTCTCAAAATACCTACAGTATTCTTCAATGAACTATAGCAAATAGTTCTAAAATTCATATGGTACCACCAAAGATGTCGAATAGCCAAAGCAATCCTGTAAAGGAAGAATAAAGCAGGGGAAATTACATTCCCTGACTTTAAGCTCTACTACAAAGCTACAGTAATCAAGACAATTTGGTACTGGGGCAAGAACAGACCCACAGACCAGTGGAACAGAATAGAGAGCCCAGATATAAACCCAAGCATATATGGTCAATTAATATACGATAAAGGAGCCATGGATATACAATGGGGAAATGACAGCCTCTTCAACAGCTGGTGTTGGAAAAGCTGGAGAGCTACTTGTAAGAGAATGAAACTAGATTACTGTCTAACCCTATACGCAAAAGTAAACGCAAATTTGATCAAAGACCTGAATTTAAGTCATGAAACCATAAAACTCTTAGAAAAATATATAGGCAAAAATCTCTTGGGCATAAACATGAGCAACTTCTTCATGAACATATCTCCCTGGGCAAGGGAAACAAAAGAAAAAATGAACAAATGGGACTATATCAAACTAAAAAGCTTCTGTACAGCAAAGGATACCATCAATAGAACAAAAAGACATCCTACAGCATGGGAGAATATATTCATAAATGACATATCCCATAAGGGGTTTACATCCATATTATATGAAGAGCTCACACACCTCAACAAAGAAAAAGCAAATAAGCCAATTAAAAAATGGGCAGATGAGCTGAACAGACACTTCTACATAGAAGAAATTCAGATGACCAACAGGCACATGAAAAGATGCTCCACATCACTAGTCATCAGAGAAATGCAAATTGAAACCACAATGAGATATCACCTCACACCAATGAGGATGGCCACCATCCAAAAGACAAACAACGAATGTTGGTGAGGATGTGGAGAAAAGGGAACCCTCCTACACTGCTGGTGGGAATGTAAATTAGTACAACCATTGTGGAAAGCAGTGTGGAGGTTCCTCAAAAAACTCAAAATAAAAATACCATTTGACCCAGGAATTCCACTCCTAGGAATTTAAACAAGAATAGAGCAGCCCAGTTTGAACAAGACATATGCACCCCTATGTTCATCGCAGCACTATTTACAATAGCCAAGAAGTGGAAGCAACCTAAGTGTCCATCAGTAGATGAATGGATAAAGAAGAGGTGGTACATATACACAATGGAATATTATTCAGCCATAAGAAGAAAACAAATCCTACCATTTGAAACAACAAGGATGGAGCTAGAGGGTATTATGCTCAGTGAAATAAGCCAGGCAGAGAAAGACAAGTATCAAATGATTTCACTCATCTGTGGAGTATAAGAACAAAGAAAAAACTGAAGGAACAAAACAGCAGCAGACTCACAGAACCCAAGAATGGACTAACAGTTACCAAAGGGAAAGGGACTGGGGAAGATGGTTGGGAAGGGAGGGATAAGGGGAAAAAAGTGCTATTACAATTAGCACACATAATGTTGCGAGGCTTTGGGTGGGGTGGGGTGATACAGGAATGCAGAATAACACAAAGAAGACAAGTAGTAATTCTACAACATCCTACTACACTGATGGACAGTGACTGTGATGGGGTATGTGGTGGGGACTTGATAATAGGGGGAGTCTAGTAACCATAATGTTGCTCATGTAATTGTGTATTAATAACAGCAAAATAAAAATAAATAAGGGCTTAAAAGGCACAGGGAAATATTTGGGGATGGTGGACATGCTCATGATCTTCATTGTAGGGATGGATTCAGAGGTGTATATACAGGTTAAAACATATCTAATTATGTAGTTGAATTATGTAGTTTATTGTACATCAATTATTCTCAATAGTTAAAAAAAAAAAAAATGGACAGAAGACATAAATAAACATTTGAGCAAAAAAAATAATAATCTAGTAAGTATGTGAATTAAGTTATCAGGGAAATCCTTTTTAAAATCACACTAATAAAAGGACTAAAACTAAAAAGACTGACAACACCAAGAGTTGACAAGATTGTAAAACAAATAGAAGTTATTTACATTGCCAGCATGGTCATCAGTTAATCAAACACTTTGGAAGATAGGTTGGTAATATCTACTAAAGCTAAATATATGCTTTCTTTATCCCATTTCCAGGTATATATACCATTATATTTCTATTTCTAGACATGTTTACTTAACTTTAAATATGTTTCTAGGTATATTTTAGAGAGAAAGTAGAATTTCTGTTGCCTTCCTTCCAGTCTATTCACTCACAGAATTGTTTACATGAAAATAGAGTATACGTGCCTACACAATCTTGGACTAAGAAGTTCTTGGAACTTTGCTTCTCAAGAAGGAGTATTACATGGTCATTGGGGTAAAATGGAGAAAGGAAGAAAACAGATTTGGAGAAAAGCCTTATCCAACTTAATCAAGTAGGGCTCAGGCTTTGATTGACAAAATAGGAAATGGTATCATTCTGGTCTGTTCTCAAAAGACTAGGGCAGTCTAGAGTTTGGCAGCAAGAGAAATCACAGACCTGAAATTTCTGGGCGGTTCTCATCAAAAAGACTTCTAATCCCTGTTCAGGAAGTACACCAAAATTAAGATTCAGCACAGAAGAGAAGAAATTCAGAAAAATAATACAGGTTTCTTTCAAGGTCCAAGACTTGCTGTCTTGGTTTCACTCCCAAGCTCTGACAGTAACAGACTGTTAGTATGGGTGCTGGAGTCACAGGTAGGAAATCCTAAGGCAGAATGTGCAAGCAAATAATTACTCGGGCATCCATGGGGGAAGTTTACTCTAGACTCTCGAGAACCCAGGAGTGGAAGTATCAGAATACAGCCGCCCTTTC
This sequence comes from Smutsia gigantea, assembly GCA_032199065.1. Lineage (NCBI taxonomy): Eukaryota > Metazoa > Chordata > Mammalia > Pholidota > Manidae > Smutsia > Smutsia gigantea. Next base: position 24,640 of record JAVSCE010018791.1, read on the forward strand.
ACTAATAGGAAAGAAAAGTTTATGAAGTATATAGTTAGGCCAAATTCTTCTAATTAGTTTGAGGATTGGGCAAAACTTGGGCAGCAGATGGTTGGTTTTCCAGTGGCTACATTTGGCAGGGAAAGCAGAGGCAGACAGGAGCTGACACTGGGGAAGAAGTGTTTTCTCTATCTACATGCAGAGAGTTAATTCAGTAGGTTAAAAGGTAGCCTGAGAGCTGGTCTGCTTTTTTGTTTACTGGGTGTATGACTCCAATTGATTGATTTGAATGCACTGACCCCTGTTGGGCTGGGTTAAGTTATCAACCAGTATTGTTGAACCATCTCGTAAGTCTCAAATGATGTCTATGTATGTCACTGATACCACTGATTAAGTTTAACTCATTTTCAGAACACAGACTAAAATACCTTCTGTGGCAGAGGAACTCAGTTGTTGGAACTGTTTATAGTCTACATATAATTCACTTTATAATTAATCTTGGAGTAAATTGTGCATTCCTAAAAATACTTAAGATTAAATGTTATATTTAAAAAATATATACATCCATTTGAAAAAGCTCTACCTTGCTCAAGTTTGCCATACTTATCAATCACTTGATGAATTATTAGTCATCAATAATTAAAAGCAAGGGGAATTTGATAGAAAGAACCCAGAGGATTATGTTTTATTTTGTTTTATTGTTTTTTCCCTTTATTTCTTAATAATGGCAATCAAGGTGCCTACTTCAATTTTTATTAGTGATAATTTGTATACTTTTGATCAATAATCAACTATTGGAGTCTAAATATGTTCTGGACACAATTGCAACATGTGGGATGGGTTCTTCTTGTCCAACACTAAGCAATTCTTGGACACCAGTAGGTGTCTGAGAATCCAGTTCAATTCTGATTGTTCCACTGGCTAAGGGTTCAGTCTCACAAGACTGTCCTTGACCCCTTCAGATGCCATTCAAAAATTCAGGTTGTTACTTGGGCTTCTGAACAACTGGGTATAGATTGGAGGTTACCCCAACTTTCTTCTTGGACTTCAGATACCAGTTGTAAGTCCAGGTTGTTAATCTGCACTTCTGACTAACTGGCTATAAATCAGGGCTTCTTGGACCTCCTTCTCAGTTTTGATTAATTTGCTACAGTGGCTCACAGAACTCAAAGAAACATTAACTTACTGGATTACCAGTTTATTACAGAAGGATAGGGTAAAGAACATGCATCAACAGCCAGTTGAAGAGGTACATAAGATAAGGTCCCACACAAAGGAGGTTCTAAACTCTTGGAATTGGGACGTGGCTTGGTGGCATGTGAACGTGTGCTGGATCCCCCAAGTGTGGAAGCTCTCTGTAAAGAAAAACCACTTGGGTTTTTGTGGAGGCTTCATTACATAATCATGTTTGATTAGTCATAGGCCATTAACTGATTCAATCTTTGTCTCTTCCAGGAGATCAAGGGGAGGGACTGAAAGTTCCAACCCTTTAATCAGATGGTTGGTCCTCCTGACAACCATCTACCACCCTTGGGTGGGATCCCAAAAGTTAGCTTCATTAATAATAAGATACCCATTTCACCTTTATGACTTTGAAGAAGCATTTTCAGGAGTGCTAAATGAAGATAAATATAACAGTAATATGTAATTGGTCATCTGAATGTGAATGACCAAATATAGATTTCTTATAAACCATTATATCTCACAGATCGACAATATTGGTTGCTAACATTCAACGACTCATTAAAGTTAATCCATTTTTTTTTCTGTAGGTATTTGGATAATCTTAATGCTCACTTTTGAGCCCCTTGAGGAAAGTCACATAGTTTTACACTTAACCTTCAACATGTTGACTGAAACATCAAAGGTCCTCAGTGATAATGATGAGAATAAATGACTACTCATAGCTGTCTGTCTTACTGTTTCCAACTCTTCCTGCTGCCTTCTAGCAAGGTTATGCATTCCTGTTTGCAGTATTTTCATTCACTTTTAATGCTGGGATTGGTCATAAATGTAGCTTTGACTAATAAAGTATGGACAGATATGACATATACCACACATGAGCATATGCTCTGAAAGACACTGAGGGGTTTCATTGGTTATTTGGATTCTGGAACTAAGTCATCAGAGCCAAACAGGATCCCAAGCAACCTGCAGCAAGAGATCTGTTGCTAGTATATAACTTGAGCAGGAAATAGAACTTTGCTTTTAAAAAAGCCTCTTAGATTTTACAGAACTGATGAATATTCTCTATTCATCAGTTGAATTGTAGGTGAAGTGTGACACCAGTTGAATGCTTAGCTTAAGCTAAAGCTATGTTTCTCTGTGATATATTTTATGAAACCACCTAGACAGTTCAATAATCTACTCCCACATGTAGCAAATTCAGGAGAGGATTTTTCTTACCTAGGTGAAAAAGTTGTGACCCAGTGTCAAGAACAAGATCACCTGCCCAAGGCTTAGAATTCAGAGTAGGTTTTCAAATAGACAGTAAGAGAATTAATGAGACCTGTGTCATCTGAGTCAACCAGAAAGTCTGTGGTTAAGGTTTAGTTATTATTGAGTAAGGAGACTATGCAATATGCTCTGAGAATTTGTGGGTGTTTATTTCTTATTTCCTGGTGGATTTCCTGGTTGACTTAATTTGTCATTTTTCATAGCTTCTTAGCAAAGTTTCTCTAGAAAGCATTGACCACTTCTCTGTTATTTTGATTTGAACCACAGGGATAAGAAGATTTTTGTTTCAACCTGATTTACTGTTGATAGTGTAGTTACAGTGAACTTTCTGAAGAAATCTGGGTCTTCATAGATGGAATGGTTTATTCTGCAAGCAGCAAAAAGATGAACTCAGAAAAGCATAAAAATTAAGGTAGTGTATAAGCTTATGTGACTGAAAGACTAAAGATCATGTAGGGTCCATATTTATTTTCTTTGATGCTTTCAGTTCTGCTGCATTCTGTGTGCATGTTTTTGGCTGAACCTTGTTTTCATCATGTTTGTATATTTAAAAAAATAGACACCCAACAAGGACTAGGACAATATTCCTTATAGCAAGTTGAAAAGAAAAAAGTAATGCTGCCCTTAAATTTTAGAATAGACTCTCTCTCTCAGTTTAATCAGTTTAATTAGTATGACTTTGCTCAACTATCTTCTCTTAGGATCACCATGCACAGGAACACAAAGCACTGATTGGCTCAAGCTTTGATGCCAGAACCCATTAACTGTCAAGAGGGATGAGATTGTGGTCAACTTTCCCTTAACTGATGGTCTGTGTGGGTAATTGAACATTAAGGGAGGTTCAGCTGGTACAGGAGAAGGTGTTATGGATGCTGAGTAGGCAACCACTAAGGTCCACTCTATTGGTATGGAGCCTAAATTCTGATGAGTAGAAAAGCAAATGAACATGGTAATTATTTTTATTTTCTTCTTTCAAAGTTTTTCTAATCAATACTCAGTTCATCTCTTTACAATGCCCTGAGTATGGCTACATTTTTTTTTACCTTCATGCTTATATTGTTCCCTCTGCCAGAGATGACTTTATGTACCAGATTTACTTACTCAAGTT